>JAOQGH010000008.1:3908727-3967062 GCA_025769975.1 Gallinago jamesoni | reverse complement strand
GGTTCAAGGCCAGGCTGGATGGGGCTTGGAGCAACCTGGTGTGGTGGGAGGTGTCCCTGCCCAGGGCAGGGGGAATTGGAACTTGGTGATCTTTAAGGTCCCTTCTAACCCGAACCATTCAATGATGCCACAAACAGTCTCCATAAAGACTCCACCTAGGGGAAAGACCTGTTCAAAGACTCACTTGCACGGTAAAGTCAGTGACTCCCCAAACGGCAGGTCCTACAATACTTGCACTTTTGAAAGTGACGTACAAAGGGAAAAAAAGCATCTGTTTTCAAAACAACATACATGTGCCTTTTTCTTGTTTGGTCCTTCAGGTTCAGCCCTCTGAGTCACTATTTGGCAGAGAGGACATTAGTTCCCATTAGCTGGCTATGCTCCATGATCTTTTAGGCAATTTCAGTGGAGGCCACTGACTAAATAAACAGCAAGGATTTCTCTTGACCTGGCTTCTAGTGACTGGATGCAAAGGGATGAGAATCAGCAGCTGGTGGCTGCCCATGACCTTACCCATCCTATACACACTGCTACCCAGGCTCCACATTCTCCAGCTACCTGGAGACCTCGCAAGCCCTCAGCCTGGGAAGTTTCACCAGCACTAAACTCTCACACAAAATTTCTGGTGGGAAAAAAAAAGATGACGACTCTGGCTGATCCAGTGCAATTATCAGATCAGAAGCGCCTGCTGCAATCCCACTCAAATCTGTATTAAAAATTCATTTCAAGTGTTCTTTTTTTTTTTTAGCTGCAAGTAGAAGAATTTACCCAGCTGTTTTATTAGGAAATTAAAGGGCACATTTTTCTAAGCAATGCACTGGAATTTAGATGGACCATAACCATGACTAGTGGTAATGTGAGAAAGGATATATCTGTCCTCAACTTCCAACCATCCATCCATCCCACTGCACACATTGCTGTATTAGCCATAACCCAAGCAATGCTAAATCTTAGACTCTTAAATATCATAGGAATATAGGATTAGAAAGGAGCTCTAGAGGTCACTTAGTCTGGCCACTTACTTCTATGCAGGACCAACTGGAGCTACATCATTCTTGTTTGCCCAGCCTGTTCTTAAAATCTCCCTTTGATGGAGATTGTACAACCTGCCTAGACAATCTATTCCAATGTTTAACTATCCTTATCGTAAGAAAGTTTTTCCTAATGGCTAACCTAAATCTTTCTTGCTGCTATTTAAGCCCATTATTTCTTGCAATTTAATTCTTACTTCCTGGGCCTCATCCTTTACATAAGAACATTTCTGCAAAAGTCTCAAAGTTCTCATAATTTAACATTTCCAAATTCCATCCTGATAAAGGTCAATCTATTGCACACAGAAACAGAAGAGACGTCCAGTCCCTTCTGAGGTAAAAAGGAAACCAAACAGATCATTTTACAGAGAGAAAACTTTCATGCCACAGAAGATTCCCATTTAAGAAAGAAACTGTGATGGTTTAAATTTGTGTTTTTACAAATAAATTAAAGGCAGGGAAGTTGTTCTTTCTGCGTTATCCCTACTGGAAAACTGTAGCTTAATGTATCACACAAGCTGTTGTTTTGGAACGGGTGGTAAATGTTTAAAAACAAAAAAAAAGCAGAAATATTGGCTAAAGAGTCCTGATTTAAACACAAATACTTTGGGCAGTCCATGGGCCTGTCCTGATCCCTGATCAAAGGAATGATCCCCACTGCAGTTTACTCCACGCACAAAGCAGTCACAGATTTTACCCAGATTCCCAACTGCAGAGTAGAATATGGGTCATAATTAGGACAGACAGGTACAAAGAGCAAAACTGGAATCAGATCTGATTTTCTCAGTGTTCCAGGATGCAGAAATATAAACCTGTGATTTGGGCTGTCACAGAGCTTTACAATAGCAACCACAAGGCACAAAGACAAGACGAGGGGCTGCATGGTGTCTAGTTCTGCACCAACCCCCCCAGACAGCAGTATACCAATGAAAGCCCCCAAAAAAGAGTGCTTCCCGTTTGGACCCCTGCGGTCCCACTTATGTTTCCCAGGTTACAAGAAAATTTTATTTCACTTATGAAATGGTGAGAATCCACTTGTTTAAATTAACTGCCCCTTTGGGTGCTTTTGCCGGGCAGTCTTCTAGAGAAAAGAACAGTTTTAAGCTCTGATTCTGCAAAATTTTAGGTGGCACTTAGCAATAAGCAACACTGTGCAGACCCATCATGTCATCCTGAGGCCAAAAAGGGTCTTCCTGCACCAGAACTTAAGCCTGTCTATGTGAGGAATCAGAGACCAACAGAGCAGTTTGGGGAAACAAACACACTTTATACATGAAATCAAATTAACACTCTTATGGTCACGGAGACAGTAGAGTCAACCAACCATGAGAGTTACAGTGGAATCAAGTTAATTAGCCCTCCTGTTTTTAACTGAGCAGTCCATCTCCTCCAGAAAAACTCTGTAGACTTTAATGGAAATAGAGTTCCACGGAAATTTTCCTAAAACCCTCCAGTCAAATGGAGAATGGGGTCCAATTCAGCTTTCAACTAATTTTACAGATTGCTATAGGAAAGACAGAATTCTATACTGAGCAAACATTCTCCATCTATAGAATATATGCAAACATACTCAGTACATGTAAGTATATGTACATACAGAGGTGAGGTTTGTAAGCTAAGAACTCTCAAGTTCCTGTAGATCTCAACATGCGTCATACAGGAACTTGCACAGGACTTTTGCTCAGTATGTATAATTTGCACAAGTATTTATGTAGAAATAGTATGAATTTTTGATTACAATTTGGGGATGCATGTGAAACCTAAGATTACTTTAATAAAATATTTGTGTATCTATAAATGAGTCTGCAGAAGTATTTCAAGTAGTGTAAGCACGGTGGGAACAGGCTATATTTATCATGTGTTATTCTATGTGCAACATTCAAGTATACTATTCCAACTATTTGTGCGATACATACCAAGTCTGACTGCTTTTATTCTGAGTGTGTACAGAGCTTTGTATATTAAAGAGAACAAGCATCTACATGCATATATGTACTGTGCACATGTAGCAAGAATATTTACAGTCTCTGCTCTGTGTGTATGCATGAATGCATGCATGTGCACATAAGCATGTGTTTGCAGTGTATGAGATGCTGTGGGGGACCTAATATCATTGCAACCACATGTGCTATTATATAGAACATGTGTCCCAGAAACAAACGTCCTGATGTTCTTTCTCTGCTCTCCAAGGTTAACTTAAATACAACAAAGAAAGCAGTTTCCCTTCTCAATAATTCATGGCTTGCTTTAATAGCCCATCTTAAAAACATACATAATTTCCCCCAATTTTCTGATACACTAATTACCTAGCTCTAAAGCCAATGGTGTTCTGTATTTGACCTAAGTGATACATTATCTGGAAACCCCTTCTAGCCCAGACACAGAGCCATTTGCTTGCATCATCCATCACTTTTGATTTTCTTTGTGTTTGTCACCATCTATCACTTGAGCTTCCAGGTCCTGATCCTGCTTAAACTGGAGTCAACAGTAAAATTCCAGTGGGAGAAAGATTGGAGGAGCACCCAACTTTCCCTTTCTTCAACTCTATTAATTTCTTTTTCTTTGCTGTCTGAAGTAGCTGGTAACAGCAATATATTGCACCGATATACCAGGAGTCTCTCAAAGCACTCCAACAGACTACCCGGACAAGCATTTGCTAGCTCAGTAAATCTCAAATCACTTTCCAAAAGAAGTTCATATTACTAGCCTCATTTTACAGATGATGAAACTGAGGCAACTGGCATAAAATGATCTGACTTCTTCTAACAGGCGAGGGACAGAACCGAGAAGGCACGTTATCTCCTAAACCCTCACCGAGGCTCCACCAGCTTGGCCACGCTGCCCATAGCTGCCCGTTCTGCCAGGCAGCTGTCTCTGTGGTGGAGCACAACTGCTCCCCAACAACCCACAGGAACAGGAACAGTCAGGCCAGCACAGCCGGGAATAGGAAATGAAGGAGTACCCTGTTTGTAGCTGAAAGTGCCAGAAAAGTTTAAAGGGGTTGAACGCAGCTTTTCACACTGAAATTTGCCCAGAACTCCCAAACTGACTATTATTATTGTGAAAAGTACTACTAGATCTTCCCTGTCAAACAACAGGGAAGCCTTTGGAAGAGAAGAGAACATCCCCACAGCGAAGATCCAGATACCAACTGCATGAGCAGCACCGTTTCACCAGATTATGGAGCAGTGTCTAAATGGGAGCTCTTGAAAATGCCCTCTGTTGTGTGTACAAAGTATATGAAAATCTACCCTTATAAGAAGTTTTGAAGATCATGATTAGGGCCTTTGTACATTTGTATCAGAGAAAAGCGTGTAAATGGAAACCATTAATACAGTAAATAAGGCACTTGTAGGTAAGCATGTAGTGTGCTCTCTGACTATATGGTGACTACTATATGGCACTGTAAAGTGGGACTTCTTGTATTGCTACCGAACTGGGAAGAGGCAGGGACTGAAGGCAGGACATTCAGCACAAGAAGGGGGAAAAAAGCTTATATTCACTGGAGGGCAGCTGTAGCCAATTGCTATTCTCTTGCAGAGTGGCCACAAGGAGGGGACAAACAAGCCATTTCTGTACCAGGGTGTGTGGCTCTAGAGGAGGAACATGTGCTATAACTTCAATGCACACATGTACATATGTCCAATGGCCAAACACACTGGTGCAATGCAACGTGAATCCTTTTCTTCCAAAACACAATCTGTGTGCAACGTGGCTTCAGTAAGTGTGTGTCACAGAGTGTAGTAGGTGTGACTCTGTGTGCATGAGTATTATATGTGCTTGTGAGTACAGTAGGTGTGGTGTATATGTACAGTACAGCATGTGTTTGGATTCTGGGAGTAGGGGATGTTTAGTAATTAAATCCCTTTTCATCCTTCTGCACCTGTCTCCTTCTGAAAACTGAGAGAACAGACGTCAACCGGGACAAGGGCTGGATTGAATACAGCCAATTCTGAAATATTTATTAGCTTGTGACACCACTCAATGGAGGAGAAGGAATGCTGGCTAATCCGCCCAGCAAGTGCTCGCTTGGTGGAGGGGCATTTTTCTACAGTGCCTCATTATATTTCAACTACTGTCTACTTTGTCAAAAATGGTATCATTTTAATTTGTGTCTATATTTATTTTCAAATGCTTTTGCTAGTAACCAGAGATTTCAGAGCACTGGGTTTTGAATCTAGGCTTACCTCCTGGACTCATGGCTTTCTGTCCATTTTACAGAGCTGCTTTAGAGCTTCTGTTTTGTGGGTCTATTTTCTTCATATTGCGCTCTTGTAACTGCCATTTGCACCAGGGAGAATCATGCAAAGTACAATGAACAGAGAAGTGACATCTTAAATTTCTTGGGTTTGCATTCACACACCTGCACATCTCTTAATCTGTAATGCAATGTGAAGCTCCCCACAGCACTACAGATAAGACTTGAAACCCAGATATGAGAAATCCCTCACTCTCACTAGCCCCTAGTCTTCGCATAAATGGAAGTTACATGCATATTCTTCAGGCTGTTGCAGGACACTGGCCAGTGCCTTCTGGTACAGCAGTCAGCAAATTTGCCTGGATCAGTGACTATGAATAGACTATAGCCTCAGGTATAACCGTGTAAGTTTTAAGTCATGACATGGGGACCCACATTTTAGGCTTCCTTACATTTGGGAGTTCTTGCATTTGGACTATGGTTTTGAGTCGCCATCTGTGCTGGTGAATGGGTATGGCTTTCACTAGTTCCTCTGAAAAGGCTCCTAACCCATATGGGGCCATTGCAGGTGAAATCCTGAAGTGTTGTGAACTCCCCCCTGCTTGGAGAACTTCATCAGTTTATTAAAGAGTATCTTAACCAGCAAGACTCCTCTCACCAGGGTATGCATTATGCTTGAAACCAGGCTGAGTTTGTATATACCCATTTACCTTCCTGTATATGTACAGATAATGTATAGCTAAGCATTCCTGCATATTATATGTATATGTACATCTGTACAGGCAGGCATCCATCTTACAGCCATACACCTGAATGCAAGCCTGCCATTATCTTTGTTTGCTGCAAATGGCTACACCCTTATCCCTTAGAAATGATGATAATTTTTGAAGGTAAAACTAAATTGGGGGGATGACAACCAGGGCTCATAGCATCACATGAAGGGTTCAGATAGAGCAAAGATTATGGTCGGTTCTTGTAGCAGCAAACAGCAACATTAGTTTTCTTTAAAATGAGAGCTTATATACATGGTTAGACACCTTCTCAAAGACATCATCACTGGAGAGAGCTTGTCCCTTCCTCTTAAAGACTATTCAGTGCCCTTAGAGATAACATCAGTCCAGAGGCTGGCTTTAGTTGAAGGGGAGGACTGGACTTCGATTTTTAGTGAAGAGCAAAATCTGCCCACACCAAAAGTCTCTGTGTGCAGAGACTTCTTGGGAAGGAACTTTCTCTTCACCAAAGTAGAAAATATCTAGTGATCCTCATGGAGCTCAGAAGCAACCTTCCCTTTAGGATCTCTTGGGGATTTGACAGATACTAGCTAGATGCAGATGCTGCAGATCCCTGAATAGAGATGGGAGTTAAAAAGTTTTCTTACCAGCATTGCGCAAAAAAACACCCCAAAAATAAAAAAAAGGGCAAGACTGACAACAAATCCCACTGTGTGAGATTTATTCTGGATGGTTTTGGCATGATGCATTGTTGCAACTATTGTGTTTGAGCAGTAATTAGATGTGGCCCTGGGGGACTGCAAGTGCATTAGAAGGGACGAGGCTCACCATGAGCCAAATGGCTGCTCTTATTGTTCTCTGCAGGGTACTTAGGATGTTCTTAGAACCAAATCTTTCCATAATGCTGCAGAAAAGGGACTGCAGCATAAGACCTGCAGCATGAGACCTGCAGCATCACCACCGATTCCCTACATCTGATAAAACTCACTCATTTTAGCACTTGCACAAGCTCCACTCACCCACTTACCTGACTACATTGACAAGCGCAATTCGTCATGGCGGAGCCACCTGACATTGTTTCTACATCACAGCAATGTGCTCTCACTTTTGCAAAATGTGGATTATATACATAATAACAAATATTCTTTACAGCTATTTTCAGTGTCAAGAATGGACAGCATGAGGCTTGAAAGCCAGAAGACCTGATGTCCCACTGAAGGTACTATCTCCACACCCACTGATCACATCTAATCCCTTTTCTAATTGATCCCATGGGATTCCTCATATCTGTAGACCATATTAACCCTCTTGGTTATGGACTGATTCTGCTTGTACCATAGTACATCATCACACTAGCTTCAAAAAGCTGTAGCACATATTGATTGTATGAGGTATTCTTCGTCACACCAATCGTACTGATTCCTTTTACTGCAGTGAGCAGATTGGGTCTTCCTGTCTCACTTGCTATAGTGGCTTCCTCAGCTTTATTAATTATATGGGCATTTTCCTGTCTCAATGGTTATAGCCAACCTCTTCCACAATGATACGGAGATCCAGTTATCACTGATTATACTGGAACCAAAGTGCCCCCTGTGTCCTGCTGTCTCAATGACTTCACAACATCTTTTCACTGAACACCATCCTGCTATTTGAGATGATATAACAGTCTATACCAAGAGGCCCACTTAGACATTTCAAGTCATTTGGTTTCCTTTCAAACTTATACATGTAATAAACAGACAGCACCATACAGTTTCATAGAAGAGAAAGAAATACTATTTCCCATGGGTGAATTCCTCTCTTGACCCTATTTCACAATTTCTGTTCAGATTATGTTGCAGCTAAATGGAGAGAGCGCTGGTAGGACACTCTTACACTGATTGAAGCCTCATCTTTGTCTCAATCTCAGCTTTTGAGGTGCTCACCCGCAGAAAGAAACTGCAATCTCAGATTTCAAGTTTCCCTCCTTAGGACCCTGGTTTCCCTCTACCATTCTGAAGAAAGTGGAAAAGAAAGAGTAGACATACTGCATGCAGTACACCAGGAATTAGGAGAACAGTCACATATTAAGCAAATCCAGACAAGTATGAGACTGTCCACTTTGCAGCTCACAACAGAACCTGTCCCTTCTCTACTCAGTGTTGCCAAGATGCCACCAACAAAGCATCAGGAACCCCTTTGAAAGTGAAGAGATTCTGGTTGTCCATCTTCCACTTACAAGAAAAGTCTCCTAGAAATCTCCTGTCTCAGCCAGGCAGACACAGCACTCAGAACCTACCAGAATCAATTCCGGGGTCAGTGCGTGGGACAGCCTGGGAATGTCGTGCTGATGTAGGTCATGGTGAGCACTGTTCCATTCTGTGTCTCTCACTCTTGCTTAAAGGGCCACCTAAAAGGGACAGGAATCCCCAGACTACGGCCACATGATCCCTCCTTGCAGATGGGCCAGGCCTTCTGTTGAGAGTATCAGGGCCTATATACTGCTCTCCAGAGTGCTTCCCCTTTAAGACAGGACTGTGCAGTCTTTATTTGCTTGTTGAAACTGTTCAGTTTTAGGACAGGGGGGGAGGTCACACCTGTTGTGGAACTTGATAGAAGGCTTATTTATAAACTTTCAGAGCTTGGGATTCTTGCAGAGCTGAATGCGCTGATGTCCGGAGGGGAAGGTCACCGAAATGCTTGTTTATAAAAGCAGCAGCAACTGGAAAAACCATAAAAGTCTGAAATGATGAAATTAACAAGCTATTTGATCAGGCGCATCGGCTATGTGCTCTGTGGTCAGCCAGAAAAACCTCACACGTAAGAGCCTACCCTGCTGGCTGCCACCCTGAAATTCTCCTTCAGAGGCGAACGCATTGCACCCGAAGAGAGCAAAAAATAATCAGCTGCTTAGTATGGTCTACTTTTGGGTCGCTGGCTGGTCCACTCTTAATTTGACCTTGCATGGAAAGGGGAAAGCCTACTCTGCACTTGGTATCCCAGCTAATCCACTCTTTAGTTTCGCAACTTCAAAGAGCTACACCACTTGTTAACTTGCAGAGTGTTCTTTTAGCAAGGAGTCAGTCACACCCCAAAAATCTGCCACTATCCGGGGGGAGAGAGGGGGAGGCGGCAACTTCTGTCTTCAGAAACACTTCCGGATTTCTGCAAAAATGTTGTGTGAAAGGTGTTCGATTTTTTGATTGTTTGTTTGTTTGTGTTGCTGTTTGAAAACGCACTTATAATATTACAGTTGGAGAGAAGGGGAAATAAAAACCTTCCCTTGGGTTTTACCTTTAGTTTCTATTCTCATTTCACAGTAGAACAAATTCAAAAGAATTCGCTTTTCTCTCTTTTTTTTTTCCTCTTTTTCGATTTCTATATATGTCAGAATCTTGGTTTAAGGAAAGCTTCATTTTCACTTGGTGACTGATGGCTGAACAGGTGGCTTCTGAGTTCACAAGTGTCAGATGAACAAGCAGTTTAGAAATGGACAATTTGCAGCTCACTTTCTCTTGCTGACGGACCTTTTTCTGCCCCTACCAGCCAAATCATGCACACAGTATCAGCCCTCCACCCCTGGTAAAAAAAAAAAAAAAAACTTCAAGAGAAAAAAAAAACCCTAAGCAGAAAGAAGATGGTCTCTTGGGAACTTCTAGTCATAAAATGGAAAGAACTTCACACTTGAAGGCGTTCTTGCCAGCTCAGCCTACTTGGACATAATTTATAAGAGGGGCAGGATTTTCTGCTTCATTTTCTTTCCTGGAAAGCTTGTTTGTTTTGTGGGATTTTTCTGCAGATTTCTGTGTAAAGCAGTGGATGCCACAACCAGCACCATGACTCTTTGCTGAACATGATGAGTTCAAATGCCAGAACCACCAATCCCTCTCCACAAACCTTTTTCCTCAACCACAGCCGGACAGGATGCTACCCAGAAATCCTGCCAACCAGGAGATTCTGACAGGTGAATGCCCTTCTGCCTGTTAGTGAGGAAGGCTTTTGATGATTATAACAAACAGGGTTGTATATAACTTTCTGTTGAGGGTCATATACAACATAGGCATCCTGTCCCCACCACTAATCCCATCACCCAGGGACCCAGCACCCAGAGGTTAGCAAGCAGAGCCCTTCCCACTGCTGCTGGCTGACTTGGCCCAGAGACACGGGGGAAGGTCCTGCTCAGAACAAGGTAGAGCCAATGTTGCTCACAGAGCCCAGGAAATATGGGCAGGATCCAGTATTGCTTCCCAAGCTGACAAGAGATTCACATGATGCATCTTTACATGACCAAGGGAGCACCAAATGCTGTATTTCATTAATTAAAGCAGATACAAGAGTAACCTTTTTTGTAAACTGCATCGTTAAAGTATGGATTTACCTAAGGTAGCAGTCACTCTTCTGCTATTTGGCTACGGGCAAGTAACTTAAGAGCTGTTTTTTAAAGGATCTTAGAGGCTCTTGGTACCAATTTTTCAAAAGGATTTAGATGCCTTTGAAAGATAAGTGCCCAGAGGGGTCTTAAAATTTTCAAGGCAGGCTACATTAAAATCATTTGGATTTATGTGCCTATCTTAAACAGTTTTGATAATCTACAAGGTGCCTATCTGAATCCTTAGATAAAGAGAGCACTTTGAAAATATGACACTTACGGACTCAAGGAACTGTAATCTGGAGAACACATCTTGCTGACTTTCAGGGGCATTTAAACTCCTAAGCCTCTCTCAGAAATGAAACTTAGGATCCTAAGTCACTTAAGTGCTTAAAAAATGTTGCTATGTGTGTGTAGGAGCTGGATGAGGACAGATGAGCAGGGAAGGATTAGATGCATGCATCTGTCTTTCCGTGTAGCTCTCATAACACTTGAGTGTCTCTGCATATGGATAAAGGTGGATTGATGAGTGCATGACCATATGCATGAGCGTATAATATGGCCAATTGGATGGGACAGGGAGGAACAAAAATTGGGTGGAAGTGACAGGTGATTACATGGATAAATAACAACATCTTGCTGAACATTTATTTAGTGCTTTTCATCCAAAGGTACCCTTAAGTGCTTTACAAACTGTTATGTATATAAGAATGATTCCACCAGCCACAGCAGCTCTTTAAGAGTACACAGCCAAATTATATGATCAAGTTATGGCCAGAAATGAAGAGTATCAAGTCCCACTGAAATTACCTAGAATTTTTGGCCATCAGCCATTTAGGACTCAGTCAATACACCCAGGTTAGAGCTGTTACACAGGGAGAAAGTGCTCTGGAGATCTAACAATGACAAATGGGAAGGACCCAGTTTTCAACACCATTCAAAAAGGAGCACTCCCAACAGCACATGAGCTAGGGTAACTGGTTCCACATTAATGAGGAGGAGAGGAAACTACTGGCTCTCCATGGGTGGCAAAAGGGAAGATGGGGAGGGAGGTGAATAAATGGTTATATGATCTTTTAATGGTGAACAAAGTTACAGGAGTTAGTTTGAAATAAACCTGTATAAAGAGAAAAGGAGCAGAATGGCAAATGGATGAGAAATCTGAGGGGGAGAAGGGTAGTTCAGACATGAGATGTTTCCAACACTAACTGTCTGAAGCTCCAAGCCTGTGTTCTCACTGCGAGAAGATCCCATCTCTTCCCACATTAGCTAACCTGGGCTGTCTTTCTCCAGGCAGCACACACACTCCAAAGAAGGCAAGCGGTGCCAGCTGCTCTCTTGCCAAACGGTGGAGTTAAAAGCTGTACAAAGTCATAGACAGTAAACAATGAAACAGAAACGACAACATCAGTTTCTCCTGCTGCCTCCACCACTGTGCCTGGCTGCTTCCCTCTTTCACACTTTCTCCTCCTTTATCTGCCAAAGGGATGCAGACATGATTGAATCCGTGCTCTGTGACACAGCCTGGGGAAAAGCAGCTGCCCAGTATATGTATTTATTTCAGTACAGTAGATGAATCAAGACTACTATTATAATACAACCTAAAAACTGCTGGGTACTGAACAAACAGAGAAAAATATGTTCATCTTCTCTTCTACTCTCCTACCTGCATTTCCTCTGCCCACAGCATCAAAATAGCCAGTATCTCTGACAAGTTTAATACCAGGAAAAACTGTCAGGAAAAGATGTACCCATTTTGTGCACCTAACCTATTCAGAAGTATTTTCCTACCATGAGGAGGATTTTTGGAAATGATGTCATTGCAATGTATAGTTTCCTCATCATCTTGAGAAGATAGCGATCCACTGAGCAGAGCATGCAAGGGGCCAGCTCCGTCCTGCAGCTGTAATAAAGAATATCCTACTGCCATGATAAGCGAGTGCTGGTTCTTCACTGAAAGGAGACCTGTCCTTGAGTAAGGGCTGGGCTGTACAGCTCACACACACACAACTCTCCTTGACTTCGGGGGATTCAGGCAATGGATAATGAGTGACGGAACGCTCCACTTTACCACTTCTGCAGCAAATACTCCTGCGTCTTCCCCTGCTCTGTCCTGTCCAAGATCCTACCCACAGAGCCCTCCTCCCTGGCATGCTCTCCCCTACCCACTGCCAAGCGCCATCACACCCTTCGGCTTTCACCGGTGGTGCCTCGCACAGCCGGGGTCATTGCCATCTCTGCCCACGCCAGGATGCTGTTACCATGGGTCTATATTTGGAAGTACTGCCTAGATAGCTACGACTGGTGTTGGGACTATGATTCTTCCCAGTGTAACTGTACTGCTAGCGCCCAGGCATGTAGGTGGTTACGCTGACAAAATAATTGTCCTGGTGCTAGAGCTTATTTCCTTTGAGGAAGTGGTATAAGCTGCAATGGGTAATGTTCATAGGCCAGGTAAGCAAGGGCAGAGCTGAACAGTTCCTACAGCACAGCTATACTGATATATTCCAATTAGCCCTTCCTACACACAAGTTTAGCTTAAAAACTCTTCGTCCTTAGTACTGTTTTCATTGAGTCTCATAACTGGATCACACCAATACTACATGACTAGTAGCCCATGCTAAGGTATATTTAAATCAGGGAAGGAGGATGATCTCATTTCTGAAGCAATAGCCCGTGAATCAGGAGATGCAGCTCCAATTCCGAGCTCTGCCAAGACTCTATGGTTGGCCTGGACAAGTCACTTCCTCAGGGCTTCACTGGTAAATGAGAGATACTCCTGCTTCCTTTTTCTGCTCCTCTAGCTGCAGTGCAAGCTCTTCAGGACAAGGAATGTTCCTAGCAAAGCAATTATATGGTATAAAGCACGTTGGGCCTCAGAGTTGGTTGAGGCTTTTATACTAAAATATGATCTTGATTATAGCAAGGAAAAGAAACAAAACAACAAAAATGAGAGCTGGTTATATTTTTGGTGAATGCTCAGGTTTCAGTTTTGTACACCAAAAGGAAATTTAAAAAATTTAATAAGATTAACAACACTTGTTTTTGTCCAAAAAAGCTGTATTTGGGGGAAAACTGATTATAAAAATAAATATCAACACTTTTTTTCTGCACCATGCATTTTTGCCCACTTACAAGTGCTTCATACTTTCTTGCACATATTCAGTGACACTGAGACTACAGAAGTAGAGAGTAGGTGCAAACCAGCTATGTTGACTATCAGCTGCCAGACCACTCGGGTTATGGTCTTGGAAACAGCTAAGAAACCACCTTTTACCCTGCCTGCCTATTTAAGTAGTTGCTGTGTCTGCCTAGAAAGTACCAAGTTTCTTTTACCTAAGTTTCTCAGGGTGCTGGTGATCATCCTGTGGTGCCCAGTTGAGTTTCTGTGAGGTTGTGTTTTTGTCTACACAGTTACAGATGTTTTCCTCTGTCTCTGGGATGAGTACATAAACAGGAATGGGGCCTTCTGCTCTTTGAGTTTGCTTTAGTTTCTCAGTACATACTTCCTTAGTGGACAAATGGCACTTACTATGTTCATGCAGGAGTGTTTTTGCTATAGCTTGGTCTGCTAATGCTTGTGAGCAGACTTCATTCTCTTTGTGAGTAAACAGATCTGCCTGTGCCTTTGAATGTCCGTCAGTAAGTGAATTTGCTTTGCTGCCCTTATGAGCATTCTGCCCTGAATTTTTGAACAACCGGCCTGACCTAGTGGACGACTTTTGCAGGCATGTTTTACTCATACCTGAGTATATTTCTTTCTTTATTATTTCACTAACTTTGTGTCACACTTACTAAGAATGAGGGAGGTCCACAATGCCTAGTACAAGAAGTGCCTGCATTTGTGTATGTGTCATGACATGTTTACAACTGTTTATCACTATGTTTGTCACCATATATCAGTATGTGCACCTGTTTAACTGTATTTGGGCTTGATTCTTTTTTTTTTTTCTTTTGGCTTTGTGTGAGAATCTATGAACATATTCTTTCCTTTCTTTTTCACCACAAAAGTGCACCTAGGTAGGTGTATATATATATAAGAAGTGTTCTTTTTATATTTGTTTTGTTCTCCATATGTTCCCTTGCACTTGTGTTGGAGCGCTCATGCAGGCATGTTTCAATGTAGTCGTGCATTGATATTTGTTCCGAGTCGTGTGTCTTTTCCCGTGTGTGTAATTCACTGGCTCTGGCTGTGTGCTTCTCTGTATTTTCTTTCCGTTTCCCCCGTCTAAGCTGTATGCAGTTACCTGGGTTTGTGCATGTATGTATCTCCCTGGTTTTATTCTCTGAGGGTTGTTTTTTTTGATGGGGTGGGTGGTGGTGAAATTGTTTGTCATTTTGCTTTGTATTTATCTTTCGATGTTTTCCCTATGTTTGCATAAAGTAGATGCAGACTACAATTTGGTGATGAATTCTATGAATACTAATCTTAGGCTACCCTTGACCCTGAGGTCAGCTAAAGATCAAAACCAAACCATTTAATATTTTCCTTTTGCAGATCAATAGAAGCATAAATTCACTCTCAATGACAACTATAATTTCAAACAGATCTATAGGAGGCATGCATGCATTTCCAGGACGAGCCGCTCATGCGCCTGTTGGGGAGCACAAGAAAAGGAGTTTCTCTGTTGTTGTGGGTTTTGGTGTTGTTTTTTTTTTACCATTGAATCTCTTTTGCCTTTTTTTTTATTGCTCTGAAATGCTATTTTCAGCAGCTGCTGTCATATAAATATCTCTTGTTTTTCTTCTCCTCTTTCCCTCCTGGTGAAAAGGGCAGGGGACCTATTGAAAATTCTGCTTTATCTCTTTCAGGAGAGTTCAAGTGCGGGTCGAACAATCGATTCCTCCTCCTTTTCTTTTTTAAGTTTCCTGTCGTTCTTTTGCCCAGATCAGCATTGAAGGAAAATAGGAAGGGCAGCCTGGAGTATGTACATCTATACACCCAGAGAAAGAAAGAGAGAGCACGCGAGCATGCGTGTGTGAGCATATATAAAGATGTTTTATATAAATATATATATACACACACAGACACACATGCACACACACACATACATGCTTTTTCCTGTGACTATCTGTATGTCACAAACCCATGAGATGTTCTTACCATAAAACTACTTTGGAGACAGGAAAATAAGCTGGGAAGTGGGAAAAGTTTGAAAGTACTGTTTAGTTCTAAACCGGAATATTAACCCTTCCAAAAATTCTCCTCTAGGAATTGCAAAAGCTTTTAAGGAAATGCTGTAAGATCCCAGACAGTTCCTACAATTTTCCAGCGGGTGGTGGGAAAGAAGGGTTATTCTGCAAGCAGCATTGTTTCAACAAAATAAATTCAGCTGATAATCCAAAAATCTTTAAAGCTACATGTAGTGTAAATAAGGTACTTTTCCAACATTTTCACCAAACCAAAGTGGCAGGAGAGGGGTTTGGGGGGGGGGGGGAAGACAGAAATATAAAAAAAAGCAAAACAAATGACACCATTAATCTGCCTGGATTTTCCACCTCATAGAACAATCTGTTTAGGAATGACTGAAATAAAGTGGAATGTGGTTTAGATTTTTTTTTTCCCTCTGCAATCTCTCTCTGCAAATTCCTTGTTTATGGAGAAACATTGAAAACAGGAGTTAGTCCCACCACCCCTTTAGCAAAAAAAAAAAAAAAAAAGAGGCACCATAAGCACAGGGGAAAAAAGGAGGGGGGTTTGCTTTGTGTAGGAAATAAAGACCGTAAAGTGAGGACTTTTATTGCTGGCAATCAGAGTATTGCTGCTGGCAGTGGCTAAAGGTGGAAAGCAAAGATGATTTAATTTATAGAAAGGACAAAGATGTCATGTAGCAGATTTAATCACTGAAAAGAAAAAAAAGAAAAAACCTAGCTAACGTCATAATTTACATTTTGGGATAATAAAGAAGAGTGAAAGAAAGAAACAACTGAAAAACCCTGAATGGGTGAAAAAAATAAATGAAGGAAGATAAATAGATTTGCCTGTAAAACTAATAAATTTAAAAACAAAACCAGAAAGCAAAACACAGCCCCTTGAAAGTGCTGGTAAAATGGACCATCGATTTTGGAATTCATCTGCATTTTGTATTTTAATAATGCTTACTCTCTCTCTCTCCCTCTCTCTCTTTTGCAAAATATAAAAGCTGATCTGATAAATATTAATTTGAACCATCATAATGTATTTGAAAATTCCAGCTAAAATGTCACCACATGGAACATTAATGTAATATTTCAAGGCCCTGAGAGCAATACTCATATTGATTGCATTTATTTCACTCTAGGGAGGAGAAATAATTCTTCAATGTGGGACACATCTGGTAGCCAAAGATGCAAAAGGCTGAGGGTAGAAATGCAAAATTATGTGGAAAAAACCCCATAAGCTAACCCCCCAAAACAAAACAGAAGTGCAAGTGAAGCTGACAAATGCAACCCATTCAATCTCATGTTTCAGTTACAGCCATTAAAAAAAAAACAAAACAGAATACTTCATTTTGAATTTTTAGTTTTGGGGAAAAAAATATCAGAAAGCAACAAAAATTCCCATCATGTTTTTATGAATCTTTTGGCAGGAAAACCAACAGTATCATCACAACTCTAAAGAAAGAATGTGTGTAATTGGATTGCTTATTGGAAACACAGAAGCCAGGCTGAGAAGACAGCACAACACTTAATTCTGCAAAACTTTGACAGAGGTTTTCCAAGAAAGGTGCTCTTATCTGGGGAGCTTCCTCTGAGGTTGGGGTTTGAACTTTGTAGCGGTGGTAACCCAAATGCGTGTGAGATTGGGGCTATTTTCCTGTGATTCTGCAGAAGGAGCACGGAGACGCTGCCTGTCTGGAGTCCCATAAAACAGATCTTTTCCTTGTCATTAAGAATATTGATGTTCATTAGGCCCGGGCGTCAATGAGTCTTTGTGCAAATGAAACGAAATCTGAGTCAAATTGTGACCCTGAGTCCAACACATAACCGCAGATTGGCTACAACTGGGGGGCTGGGGACAAGAGGTTCCCCCAGCACCAAAAATTCACTACCCCTACTCAGAGACAAAAAAAATATAATATCTGCAAACACAATTAAAGAGCCTAAGGAAATGCTCCTACCCCCCCCAATAACTCTTCATATAACGTGGTTTCTGATAAAGGTGGAATAGATCAGGGCTACTTTTAGTAGTCTTTCAAGGCAAGATCTCCCCGTGTAAGAAAAAGGTTGCTTTCTGCCCCAGCTCTTGGCAGGACATTATCACTTTTGCAGGTAACCCTCTTTCCTTTTAATTTCCTGCTAGGGTTTTTCTCCCTCCACTGTGGGTCTGAGCTTGATGTTTCTGCTGCACAAACTCCAGGCTAATAAAGAAAGCTCGAGTCCTGTAATTCACGGCAAGCAGCTTTGACGGAGCACTTTTAGTGTTAACAGTGTGACGGGTGCTTTTTGGAGCTAATGTCTCACTGATATTAACGGCCATGCCCATAGAGCAAAATCTGCAATGTAAAAGCGAGTGGCTTGCTAAATATTTACAGGCTTGCACATCTCGCTGTCCCATTCATTTCCTTGACCTTTCATGAGAGGGGGGATGGGGAAGGAGAAGGAGATGCCAGGGAATGGTCCCTTCTGAGGTACAAACGCACTACAGACAAATTGGCTCCCCAGCCTCTGATAGTGAGACCTTGAGCTGAGGTCCCGCTTCTTCCTCACCAGCAGTTTGTAAAATTAAGAGGGAAAAAAGCCATCGCAGGCAGTGGGCAGGCTTGGGCCCGAACTTTCTGAGCAGAGATTGGGGAATAGCTCCCAAAAGGAGAACAGCCCTGCTGTGAACTGTGTGTGGGTCATTGAGAAATTTCAGTGCACAGAGGCCACTCAGATCCCCAAACCCAGTTGATTCCAGGCACAGCTGTTCCTGGAGGAAAGCAGCATTCCCAGGGAATTAAAGACAGGAACAAATCAAGGAAACTTCTCAGTTCTGCATCCAGCCCTGCCACTGACCTGCTGGATGATCTTGGGCAAGCCTTTTCCCATCTCTGCACCTCAGTTTCTCCCGACAGCATTTAAAATAAATAAAGAAAGGGTGTAGCAAACCCTCCCACATGAAGACGGGAGAGGGCATTGTGAGGCTTGTTTAATGCTTAGAAAGCACTTTGAGATCTGCAGATAGAAAGCGTTACACGAGAGCCAAGTATTATAATTAAACTTTATATAACCGGGCTTTGTAGAAACCTCGGGGGCAGGAGCAGCAGCTCCGATACCTGCAGCGCCGGGCAGCCTGGCCGCCGTGCAGCGGGGCTAACCGGGGACCGGGACCGGCTCCCGGCGGGAGGCGACCGAGCCGGCGTGTGCCGGGGGAACCGGCAGCGACAAAACGCCTCCTCGCTCAGCCCTTACGCGGTCCAACACCCTCCGCGTTCGCTTAAACTACCGCTCCGCTGAGCTGCCAAAATACTCCGAGGGCTTATACCGGCGCTGCCCGGCTGCCCGCGGGCACCGGCGGCCGCCCCGAACCCCGCCGAGCCCGGAGCCCAGCCGAGCCGGCGGCTGCGGCGTGCCCCGGGCGCCCCCTGCTGCCCGCCGGCCCCGGAGCCCGGTACGGCCGAAGCCCCGGAAGGGCCCGGGGGGCTGGCGGGAGGAGAGGAGCTCTGCGGAGCGCGGCAGGCGGGGCCGGGGTCGTGCGAGGGGGTTTCGGTTGGGGTCTGTCCCGGCCGGGCTCCCCGGGAGCTCTCGCCTGCGTTGCACAGCCGAGGCTAAGCGAGAGACGGAGGCAGGGCTGCTTTTAAAAAGCAGTTATTAAGAGACGGTTTAATTAAGCCCACCAGCATCTGAAGTCTTTGTGTAAAGGAGAGGATACGGCGAAATTTCAGTGGAGAAAAGTATCTCAGGCTGGGTAAGTCAGCCCCGTGCATGTACATGAAATGTTACGGCCAAAAACTTTGGCCAAAACGGCCAAAACACAGAACTCCCCACCTGTGTAAGGACCAAATACGCACAACACAGCTTTTCCTGCAGATAAACCTACAGGTCTAAGGAGCTCCCCAGCCACATCAGTCCCAGAGCCTTCTCCAAAGATTCAGCATCCCCAGAGTGACTTTTATTGCCAGATTCAGTGTTTGGATAGTGTCCTGAACGGGAGAAATTAATTCCCTGCTGCCTTGCTAGTCTGCCCCTGCTACCTTGCAAATCCCTGTGCTCAGGGCAGGGAAGTGCAGTGCTCCCTCCGGGCAGAAAAAGACAGGAATTAGCCTTTTCCCTGCTCTTCTCCATATACCCCAATACAATACATAAGACTGCTGGGAAACTACGTGGGGAATACACCCTCGGGAGGACAGAGGTTTTGAGTCCATCATGCCAGCAGCAGCAGTGGGAGCACAGGGCTCCAGGAGGGGCCCCCACTGTGCTCAGGATGAAACTTTGTGCAGGTGCCATCAGACCACTCACAGGAGAAACTCTGATGTGGTCCTTTGAGCACCATGGCCTCAAGAGCCACGTTCAGGGATGTGGAATCGTTCCCCCAGTCTTTCAAGTATTGCACAAGGAAATGCCCTCCTCATCATCTCTCCTCTGCCTGCAATTTCCTCCTTTGTCATTTACATGGGCGTCAGTTCCAAGTACCAAGAGCAAGACAGAACTCCAGCTGATGAATGAGCCCAGACACTCCTTCTGGCTTCCACCCAGTGTCTGCCACTAGAAGCAGGGGATTTAACAGGATAGTGCTGGAAAGGTTATGATCCTAGTCATGAGAGACCTTGGGTCCAGGTCGTGGACGAAGATGGCTTTGGAGTAGCCTATACTCTTCAGAAAACCAGCAGCCTGTCTGGCAACCCGAGCTAAGGAAAGAGCCAGGACAGGAAGAGCAGGTCAGGAAGGAGATGCAGTGGCAGAGCAGCATGTCTGTGGGAGCGCACACGGTGCATGCCAGCTTCTGCGATGCGTCAGGCCCACACAGAGGGCGATAAGCAGCAACGCCTGGGGCAGCGTGCAGGGCTCAGGATTTCTTTCTCAGGATTCTTTGCCAGGCACAGAAATGGGCTCTGAACACAAAGACCCAGTCCAGGTATTTCAAATTTTCTACTTATTTTTCCTAGTGCTTCGCAAGTCATGCATGAGAAGGAGAGAAGAAAAGCAAGACCAGATAGAGAACTTTTTACAAAGGCCTTGGGTCTCCGTAGCTCAAGACCCAAGAACTATGAACCTGCAATCTATGGGCAAAAAAATGGCCTATCATAACAAAAAAAAAGTAGCGGTCTGAAAGCTTTTTTGTAGCACCATCCTTCCCCCTACAGACCACGTAGTTGACCTTGCACACCCTTAGCAAGGCAGCCTTACTGTCCAAAGCCAAAGACCCTGGAGGGCCCAGTAAGTGCCCACCACCCAGGGTGAGTCAGGAGGTGGTTCCCAGCCCTCACTCGCTGGAGGCACAGCCCCAAAGCCTGTGTATGCACTTGTTGCCATCAAAGGCAGCCCCACCTTGGGGCTAAGCTTCAGAATGCCTCATCATGGCCCACATCTCCGAGATTAATGACTGCCTACACTTGGGACTTCTCCTTTATCCCAAGATGATCCCAATGCATATTTCACATCCATATGCTGCCGAGCTCCATTCCTGCCGACATCTATGAGCTCATGCCTTCCTCACCTGTCTCTATTCCCTGTACCCCACCCAAGCCAATATTTCTCCTTTTTCTTCTTCTGCCACACCTACCATATACTTGTCGCTATACCAAGAGTGGTATTTCAAGCCAGAGTCCCCAAGTATCTCTGCCATTTCCTAGTTGTTTCTGGAACTTCACCTCTCCCAGGAGGCCTGCGTATATGTCATTCCAATAGGAAACTCTCCCACAATTAGTGGACGTGTTGGCATCAGAAGCTTAACACAAACCACATAGTGGGCACAAGGCACCCCTGGAGAAGGGAGTAGAGCAGCTGAGCCGCTATGGGATCAGGCAAGGTAGTCATATCCCTCTCATTATGGTCCTTTGTTCAATTTTAGAAAGAAACTGGTTGCACCCTGCCTTGATCCTTGTCTTTCACATCAAAGTCAAGTGCTTCCCCTTCTGGAGTAAGGGCCTACACAGGGAGAGCTTTGTACTGAAAATAGGAATGACAGCGGAGGATGAACCATGGATGTCCCACATGTGCTACTATCTCCAATACATAGAGAACACTGAAACAGAGAGGTTTGCCCACTAAGCATTAATGTCAGAGCTGAAAATCACCCTGGCCTCCTAAAGCAGGCCCAGGGAGCATCAGGCTGGCTGGTTTTGAGCACAGTGCTGATCCAGGAGAGCTGAGCACGCAGAAAGTGTTACAAAAAAAAGTGAACATTATGCCAGACAATTCACATGTTTGCCTCCTCCTCCAGCATCACTGCCCTTCTCTGGGGTCCCTCCTAGGAGCAGAGACATCTTCCCTTGGTGTGCACAGGGAGGCCCACAGGTTTGTGGTGTCCCAATGTCTTATTGCTGAGGCTGCAGCAGAGCAAGGCAGAGTGATGCATGGGGACAGCGCTCAGTACATTAATAAATAATCACCTCTCCCATGCTCTGCAGGAGAGCGTGACTTCACAGTGATGTGTGTGAATGTCACACAGGCCCTAGGAGAGCTACTGCTTTGACTGCTAGCTTGGTTCCCTAGGGGCCTGCTTCTCCTTTGCTTTCACTCCTGAGCCAGGGACCAAGTTAAGAGGCTGTACTGGTTGTTGCACACAGAGAGAGGAATACTCCATCAGCTAAGACATCTCCATGCAGCAGATGATTCTCTGCCGTCACACTGCAAAGGCTTCTCCACACATCTCTGTGGCTACAGAGAGCCACATTCTCCCCTTTCTATCCCAGACTTCATGACAGATGAAATCATCTGGTACTGCAGCCTCCTGCTTCACTGGATCCCTGGAGTCCTGATGCCCCAATCCCTCAAAACCATTGCCTACACTATGGCAGTACGGGAAAGGACTGTACCACATTCGTTTGCATTCACTGCCCTGCTGAGTCCAGGAAAGAGAGGAGCTTTTACCAGGACAGATGACGCACAGAAATGTTGCCCCCAAATTAGGTGTGCAGCGTGTTCTGGAGAGCCTTGCAGATGGGTGGATCAGTGAGTGGTAGAGAACTGGCCCCCAGTTTGGTTTAGCACCCAAGATACAAAGCAGTAACAGATGCACATTAAGACCAGGACACCTAGCTGGGACTGACCCCTGTGAACCTCACAGCAGTTTGTCTCATGCTGTGTCAGACCTTTGCTTAATGTGGTCATTCTTCTCAGCTGAGCCCACACTGACATTATTGTACTGCTTCCCTTCTTGATTCTCTGCTGAGACATCACCTCCTCTGTGGGCCTGCTCTAGATGGCACAGACTGAGGGTCACTCTGAGGCAAAATCCTCCAAGCACCCTGGAGAGACCAAGCTGGATACAGTCATAGCTAAGTGAGAGTCTGTGCTCCGTGTTCAGCAAAGGATCAGATCAGAAGAAGTTAGAATTCTCCTTTATCACTTTCTGTGACTCTGACCAAACATTTCTAAGCATTTAGGCATTCTGTTACCTTACCCCTGCGAGCACTGGTTCTCCTTCACTCCCCACCCCTGACTCATTCAGCTTCTTGGCAGGGCAAGGGGGAAGGTGGGCAGAAAAGCTGTACTTAATTTCTTGTATAAGTATTGTGGAAGGACAGGGAAATGGCTCGTGTGTAAGTGTGAGAGCTACTATAAGACAGAAAAAGCTTTGCCCCAATTCACTATTGCCCCTCGTCCTTTGTTTAAGGGGTATTTAGTGAGTGAGATTTCCCCTGAATCCTCTACGGGCGTCACATCCCTGGCTCACCTCATTTACTCAGCTAGAACATGTTTTATTAATCTGGAGTCTCGACAAGGTTCTTTACTTCTATTAATTTATTAATATTGCTAATTAAATATCATATTCGCAAATGTAAATTTCCTAATAGTGTCCCTTCCATTTTCAAATTTAAAAAAAAGAAAAAGCAGCAGCAGCTTGTTATGTTAGTCAATTGAAAGCAATTCAGTCTAATCAGAAGAGCAGGGCTGCCTTGTGTCTGCAATAGAGGGAGGGCCCCAGTTAGTTTGCTTTTGGGCAAATCTCCACCTTCTACCATGAGTTTTAACAATTAGATTTTAAGAGCAGGAATAAAATGGGGTGCATGGAGTAAAAGGAATGGGGGTGGGAGAAGGGGAAAGTAGAAAGTTTGGTGTACATGGGAATAGGTACCAGGAAAATACCTTAGGATTTGGCACAGCAGGACTGATGAGGGCAGAGGGGCACACGCAGAACCAGACCCCAGGGACAGCATTGGGTGTAGGGGAAGGAATAACTCAATAGGCAGCCACACGTTGGGGAGTGACTGGTGGTGTGCAGAAAGGGTAGTGGGAGGGGACTGGCCCCTCTGCAGAAACCCAGTTGATGGGGGAGATCGAGCATCTGAATTGATTTTTTGCGTGTTCCCCTGCTGACACTTTCATCTATGTATTTATACGTGTATTTGGGAAGATGTGATAATTTGAGTGTTGGGATGACTGGGCTGGTATTGCATTAAGGAAAGTTTTAAAAATACATTATATCGTTTTTATTATTAATGGTAATGATAGGGGCCTGCTCGTTATCTTTCCTTTTGTTATGAGCACTGTAATCTGAGGATGCTGTGGCAACGTGAAATGGATAATGCAGTGGTACTGCTCGATTTGGTTCTGTTTTAAGATTCCATCCTTCTTGATATTTATGATCAGAACCTGGAAAAATTATATTTTGTTGCCTTTTTCAAAGGATTTGTCAAAAGTAAAGAAACCTTTTCTTGCCTCCATTGTGCAAAACAGACTTCAAGAAAAAGAACCTTATTCTCATTGTATGAATGGAGAAATAGAGGCACAGAAGGCAAAATACAAATCCCAAGACTATTGCTGAAAGTCTCTTCAGATCCCATCCTTTTCCCTAGGTTAAATTCTAAACCATTTGCAGGAAGGCACAAACCAGTACATTATCAGAAATTTGGGTGCAGAACGTTGGCAATGCAGCATTCAAACTCTTGCTTTAAATGCTAAAGACTGCCCCAGCCCAAAGTATGAAAGTAGTTAGAGGGGCATATGCGGATCCAAGGGAAAACACAGATCGTTGTCTCCCTGCAGGTAATTTTTTTTCTTTACACAGGAAAGAATTCCTAAATGTAAGCCTGTGGATGGCTACAAGATCACTAATGAAGAACAGTACTGACCAGGACAAAAGCAGATCCCTTTCAAACTGAGACAAGTTCACAGAGACGCGTTCACTCAGATGCAGTATGACCTGTATCTTTGGGGACACACAGGTGTAAATAAGGTCCCAGACTGAACATCTGTACTGAAGCCCAGCAGTTGCCCAGCTTTTTCTGCTGCATAAAGGCTGGTGAAGGATGAATGCTTTGCAAGCTGGTCAGAGGGGGTTTTAACAGAGTGTGAGGTATGTGTCAGGTGGAGGGGCATGACTACAGGGGCAGAGAAGGAGAAGGGAAGAAAACAGCCACAAAAAAAAACCCTTTTCAGTCTCCCACAGAGAACAGAGACAACACAAAGCCCTGGCTGAACTGGAAGGAACTGGTTCTTGTCGCCTCACACACACTGGTCTCCAGCTGTTAGTGATCTCTGTTGACGTGAACATCATTTCCTCTGCGTCCTGGCGTGTATAATTGAGTGGGTCTGTGATGGGGAGACAGCACTGCCAGCTTCCCAGTCAGCAGTTACTGACAGCCTAATCTCAGCTCAAGAAATGCTGCCGAGGTATTGGCTTCTGATGCCATGTTATCTCCCCAGTTAGAGAAAGTATAGAGCTCACCTCCCCATGCAGATATAATAGGAGAGGACATCACCTTAATTCCACCTCCATTAGACCTCAGAGAGTCGACTGTGACCCCACTGACCTCATCAATATTCAAAAGCTTAACAAAAAAAGGCTATAACTGGGGAAGTCAGAAATAATGTAATGCAGTATTGATTATTTTATGGTACGATTAGGTGTAATTACATCTCTCAAATTTTATTTTAATGTTACTTTCTACTACTTTTAGCCTTTTAAAATTATCCAAAACATCTCCGTTTAATGGAATGAACATGCCTTCAATTTAAATGTGAAACACTCTTTTTCTGCTAAAGTGTGACCTCAATATATTTGAAAACATAAATTACTGCTATGTATAAACCATAAAAAATGAATGATGAATTTAATTCTGGTGAAGCGTGAGGGACTGGGAATGCAATGGGGAAATACTGTTTATCCAGAGGAGAGGGGACAGCCCAGGTGGAGAGAAGGAGGCAAAATGTGACCTTCTCTAACACTGAATGGGACACGACTTGCGAAGGACTTGACTTTGGATTGACAGACTAAGGGCAAAAATCATTTATTCCCTGGATCAAGTCCTCAGCTGGCCTTGATCAGCATAACTTCACTGCAATCAAAGGAGTGATACTGATTTACACCAGTTGAGATTTTAGTCCACTGTATTTCCTTGGTATTTGATTCCCTCCAGCTCTCTCAGATGAGCAGAGATGGTCATTACAGCCAAAGACCCATAGGGTAGCTTCCTAACTTTTCACTTTATCTTTCAGACCTCTTTGCGCTGCCAGACTGGTGTAAAAGGACCTTTGCATAAACAAGAACAAGGGCCCTAAGAACCCAAATGAACCCTCCCATCTCTCATTTGACAGTATCACCTCACCCATTATTAGAACTAATTACATTCATTACTGTGGGATCTAGGAGCCTTAGTCTTGAACCAGGGCTCCATTACTGAAGAGATGAGACAGCTGAGTATCCCTATTCAACCTCTGCTACAGAGCCTTCTCTGACACACCAGTGTTGGGGTCCCTGGGCATTATCACAAGAGATATATTAATAAATAATGATTGCCCAGAACTGCCTCCTCAGTGACCACAGTTTTTTTCCTCTTGGACCCCTGTTTTCAATGCAAACTAAATGTGGACTTCAGCAATGCTACTGAGACCTCTGAGCACTTACTGCGCAAGGGTAAGTTGCGACTTCATATTCATAGCGTCCTCAACCTCCATGAACAAACACTTCCCTATTTTACCTCTTAACACACAGGTAGGGAAGAAAGTATGTTCTCATCCATAAGTGTGTATAATAGTTCAAGTTTATGCTTGAGGAAGGGAGAAGCAGGGTGGCTAGTAGGGTCACTGATAATGGTCTTAGAGTTCCTTTGGGCCAGTGTGAGTGACAGACTGTTAAATTAAAGTAATTTTCATATTAGTTCCTTCCCCACCTCCTGCCTCTCACCCACTGAAATCATTTAAGTCTAAGCTTTCTATATCACTGGGGGGTATAAAGAAGAAGCGTAGGAGGAGAAATTAGAAAGACAGACAGACAATTGAAATGTAACTGCTGGAGAATCTCAGCTTCTGTGCTAATGTATTCCATACATTATTTGCAAATGGAAAAGACTCTATACAATCAAGGTATCAAATACCTGGGGAGAGTTACCCTCCGCTGTCTCTCTCACCTATACATTCTGAAGGACACTGCACACAATTCACTGTTGCTATCCTTGGCAGAAGTGACAACAGGGGTGGGCACAGTTAGCAAAGCCACCCTGGCTGGGCGTTCGTTGATCCCTGAGGTCCATGACCAGGGGCTCCAAACAGATTGAAGCTTCCCTAGTAGATAGGTCTTGCCTGAACATGAGCTTTCAGGGCTAAATCAGAATTCTGTAAAACCACATACCAAATCAGAATTAATTCCTTTGGAGGAAAATGAGAAAGGGAACAGGTCTTACTACAGGATAAAATCCATCTCTATTATTTTAACCTGCAAAGATAACTTTAGGCAAAAGCCTGTAAATTACCTCAATTGTTAAGAAAATGTGGGGAACAAAAATTTGTTCACCTGAAACAATATCATCTGGGGAAGGTCTGTATTGCTGGATGGTTTATTCAGTAAACTTGAGAGAAAGACCTTAAGTAAATTATCCAGTGTAAGTGCTTCATATTATGCTTCATATTTCTTTCTGTTGAAAAAAAACCAAAAACCACTGAGCTAGTTCTAGGCTGAGGAGAGCACCAGCGTACAATCCGCTACACCATCTTACACAGCAGCTCAGCAAGATCTTCCATCTTGAAAAGTGCTCATAGAGTGCTCTCTGCTGTCACTGAGTGTCGATTCCTCCATGTTGGCATGCATTGCCCTGTCATAGACATTTTTACAGGGGAAACCCTTTTGTAATGGTAATACTATCCAGTGATATCACTCATTACATTCTGCTTACCAATTTTCTCAGTAAGTCCCAACAAAGAATCAGGAGAAAGAGCTAAGATACCCTCTGCAGACTTGGAAATCCCACAGGCTTCTAAAGTAAGGATACCACCACGTTTACAGATCTGTGGCCACGTCTATTGAATGCTCCCACACTCGAAGAATGTATTTAGTCCTTCTGGTTCAGCAGAGACAGCCTGTCATTTTGACCTTCTAGAACGTGCCCTGACCTGCTCAGTTTATGTTATTGTACTTCACCTCAAAGAAGCAACCTCAGCAACAGGTACAAAAGACTAAGTTCAGCCTCAGCAGCAGCGCAAGGTTAGTTGAAATATCAAAAAAAAAAATCATTTGGAGGAAGAACCAGAGTGTCCTGAAGTCTTACAGCAGAAAGCTTACACCGGTAGAGATCCATCTGGTAGACTGTTCTGAAAGAGCTGCATTTTTGAACATTAAGCTAAACTCAAATCCACAAACCATTAGGTAAATTTACTAATGGATTTTCCCTGGCATAGTAGGATCAGCTCCAGTCAAATTGTGCAAATTCACTGAGAAGACAAAAGTGGTCATTTTAATTGTGTGAAGCAAAGGAACTATCTAGTTTGATTGTCAGTGTGGCCAATTTCTGAACTTCTTGAAAACCATGTACCCTGTCTTAGCACCTGTTCAAACTTAAAATAAAATTGGCTGTGTAAAGTGGTAATTTCAGGGATCACTCTTGATCGCATTGTAAGGTTGGTCTTTGTTCCAGAACTATTGATATGGACTTCCCGTGAAGGACCTGCCTGTTTAATCCGCAACTTTTCAAAATACCTGCCAGCAGTTCAGTGAATTCAGCAGCCAAACATCCCAGGATGCTCATCAGCTGGACTTGCTGATTTGTTGCTATCCATTCTTTCAAGTGTTCCCTTATCTGCTTTACATCAACAGCTTGGGTGCCAAGATGCTCATTACTTCCTAATGGTCCATATTCCATTTCTATATTTTTCTTCTTAAAGACCAATTAAAAAAAAAAGTTAAGTAGCTCAGCCATTTTAGAATCACCATTGATTCCAGCTCTCTCCTAATTTATTAATGGGCTTACCTTCTCTCTCGTATTTCTTTCCCCCGATATACTTGGAAGAGCTCTCATAATTTATTGTGGCCCTTTGGGCCAACATTAACTCATTCTGTTTCCTACCTACACTGAAAGCTGGAAAGGTTTCTCCATTTGCGGGCTGGCGTCCTCCCCATTGCTGGATGAGTTCAGACACCTAAAGGTTTTCAAATTTGAAAACCGAGGAAGTTCTGTGTCATTCCTATTCAAGTCACACCAACTCCAGTAAGCCTTGGAGATTAAAAATTTCAGAAGTGAACATGTTCTAGTATCTCAAGAACACAGATGTGACACAGTATTTCAGGAACAGTCTATCTAAATCTAGATTCTGTTACTATCACTTGAGAAACGAATGCTTTGGAGAAAATCACAAGAAACCTGACAAAATTGGAGTCAAAATAATTTGACTCCACAGAAGACTCCACCAGCTCCAACCAAAACAAATACAATACACAGGTTCAGCATTACAAAGTGTCCCAAGGGAGTCAGGCACATTATTCTGTTTTTTTCTCTGTATTTTGGGAGAATCTCAGCCTGAGAGGATAGTTGAATTGGCTGCCAGGATTTGCTGGATTTTTCTCTTCTCAGATGAGCAAATTATTCATAAGACTGAAGTAGGGAAATCCACTCCTCCCTGGCCACAATCAAGTTTCCCATCAATTAGGCAAATTGACATGAGGTTTAACATTTTCCCATTTAGGTTTCAAAAAGTACTATGAAAACAACCCCTCAAATTGACATCCAAACTAACTTTGCCCTGTAGAGCAACTACAGGAAGGTAAAATTGTTAACCAGAAAGAGAAGTATATCAGCTGTAGAATACTCTGCCAAATACAAAAAGTTTCTAAGAATAAGGAGGGACTGACTTCAAACAAATATTTCACAGACAGGCACTGAAACAACTCAAACGTCAAACATAAAATTAGCATGTACAAACCCATTATAGAGAAAAATTATTTATTAAAAGATTTCAGGTGCCTATATTGTAGAGTAAGTGAAAAAAGGATGCTTATGGAGGCATGAATAAAAGGTAGAGGTGTACAAAAGAGTGCACGTATGTACATCTGTGTACAGCAGAATGTTTCTCCATAGGTGAATGTGCTTACAAATAGATCTGCTCTCTCTCATTACTCTTCCCCCATCTCCCCTGAGTTTGCATCAGCAACAGAGAAAAGGCTCACAAATGCATTTCACAAGTAGTGATTCTGTCCTGACATACATTTAGGGCAAGAAGACTAAAGAATAGCTTGTGATTGTGCTTACTGCCAGTTTTATCCATTGTTTTTTAAGTCTCATCTGAAGAAGCAGGCATGTAATCCAGTAAACAGCACTGTTAATCCCAAGAGAATACCAATCCCTGGGGACAGCCAAGGTCCTGCTTCCTGTTTAAAGAATATGCAGTGACTGGTTAGGCAAATTGTGTGTCTGCATTTCCCATGAATATCCTTCACCATTTATTCCCAGCTCTGTTTTCTATTTAAAGTTGGCATGATGGATGCTTAGAGGGATCCTGGACGCTCATCATCCCTAACAGAGAGTACCAGTATCAATTCTCCTGAGATAATTCAATTTATCCATTATCATCATCTGTAGCAGAGTAGCACCTAGATGCCATATAGTGCTGAATGGACACATACTAAGAGGCAGCTCCTATCCAGAAAAAGAGAAATCTGAACAAACAAATATGCAAAGGAGGAAAACAGAAGCACAGGGATAGAAAGCTTCCCTGCCCTCGACCAGTCACACACAGTAAACCAATGGCAGAGATCCAGAGGCAGGATTCGTGATCCCCAGTCCAAACCAAGTACAATGTGAACAGCTAAAGGCTTAAGGAGTAGCGCTCTTTGGGTACACACTCAAAATTGATTATCAAACAGGATAGATCACCAACTTCCCTCCCCAGATGCTTCTATTCTTTGTTGTATCAGCACCGGATGGCATAGAAACACCAAATATAGCAGCTCAGAAATCTCTTGCCTATTCCCTACTTGCCGGCAAAAAAGCTTGTTTGGATATTTGCAGGAGTGAATTAATTTGGTATTCCCGATAAGATCTCAGACACACCCCAATGACACTTACACCCACAGCCACGGAGGCTGATAACATCATCAGCTGACTTCTCAGCTCAGCAGCAGTCTTTTTCACCCGTTTCTAGGATTATGAAATACATATTTTGTGTGGCTGGCTAATGCCAAAGTTACAAAATCCATGTAATTAAGATTAATTTAAGAGCTGGATTGGATCAACTTGTGGCATCCACCCATTAATTAAAAGAAACACTTTGAATTTCAAGCGGCTGCCTTAATATTTCACTCTGTGCTGGCACTGTTAACCTCAAATTGGCAAGCAAGATGCGAGTGCCCAGGTGCGAGAGGCTGGGGGCCATTGGTTAAGAAAGGCTGCCTGCATCGGGAGAGAGATGCCCTCTTCTGGAAGGTGCGTACATATTATCTGTACTGCACTACCTGATTCAGCGCTTGGTTGAATCCATGTACATATATACTGCTGGCTAAATACACACAAGCATAAAATCTATATACTTTTACACAGACTTATGCACATGACACACATCCTTCCAATGCCACAAACATGCTGTACATAGATGGTAACCTGCGATGATGACACCTTTGACATATTACATGAATGTTTATCAGTTATTTCTGAAAGTTTGGGCTTTTTACTACATGTGTATATTAGCTCTAGAGAAGAGTATGCAATATCCATGTGTGTTAGTTTTTATGAACAACACAAAGACAACACTGAAATGGGTATGTGTTCAAAGCTGTAGGGAAAGTATTAAAACCCAGCAGAATGAACAGTGACAAACCTTCTGCACAAGTTTACATGGACAGCTTTGCAGGTTCTTTGAGGGTCTTTTCTGCGCAACTCATCTCATTTTTCCATAGAATCTAACCATTGTTATTAATTATTTGTACTGTCCTAGCACCTAAAGTCTTAAACAATCTGACATTGCCTTTGTTGCATAAACAAAGAAGAAAATCTACTAAACTGCCCTGAAGAGCTTATGGTCTATAGTACAGAGTGTTAAAACCACACTATATGCTGAAACGTAAAATTTCAGGTCCCAAGATTACCTTTCATTTGGAATGGATCCATTTACCCCTTGGGAACGAAATGAGAAATAACACGGATTTGGAATAACTTAGTTTTTCAATTTGACTATGTTGATCACCTCATGCATATATGGGAATATGAACAAAGATACACATACGCACCTTGGGACATACTGATGTATATGCATATAAGCACATTAATTCAAAGAGGAAGTTCATTTCAATGAGATGATACACATGCACATAAAGTATGTCAAATGTACAAGAATGTGGAAATATGTGCATATAAGGACAGTGCATTTATATGAGCATATGAACACATGTCTATGAAGGTCCTTTAAGCAAACTTGTCAGAGAGCACATAAACTATGTGTAAACAGCTGGAAAGATGCATATGACCAAATGCTTTTTTCTTACTGTCACAGTACAAAAAAAAGTTAAAAAACTCTTCCAAATCCAGATTTTGTCTTGGATTCTACAGCTGCTGAGTCTATTTGTTTTATGTATTTTTTATAATCGGAAACGCTCTCATGCAAAGGCATCATTTTAATTTATTTAGAACAAAATCTCTCCCTCTTCCCTTTATGACATGGTCTCATCTTCTTTGAGGGGGGGGGGGGAAGTCTGCCCCAGTACCACATACTCTTCTCTTCAGCACCTCCTGTTGGGTGCAGTTAGCCTGGTCTCTTCAAATATATGCCATCATTTAACCCACAGCCTGTGGCTGAATCCACAATAAGATCAATAAGTCCCTCGTAACAGCTTCTGCGGGATGAGATGTAAACCAGCCACTGTCTTTCTGCCTTATTTTCCCTATATCATTCCATCAGCACTCAGTGCTGTCTTAAGTACAAGGCTTTGATCAAACTAGTAGTTTTCCTTCCAGACATCATCATGATCCATATCCAACTATCCTTCAGCAGGGCAGGCTCCAACACCCCTTATTAGTGGCTTTGTATTTGCAGAATTGTGGCAAGTACAGGCTGGATGAGAACTTGCATATGTTTAATATAATCTAAATAACTGAGCAAGTACTAGATTTAGTTTAGTTTACAGATTGGGTATTTCCAATTCTATCACCTTTCTTCCTTGCCTCTCCTGACACCCTGATCAATAGAGGTAATACAGTCACATTTCTGATACTAAAGCAAGTTTCAAACAAATAAAGGAATCACATATAAAGGCAGGTATAATCTTACCTGTCTGTGAAACAGCCACATCTGGGGAGCAGTACAGCAGATGTTCAACAGAGCATGGCAGAACTGTGGTCCAGTGTGTCTGCAAGGGAAAGGAAGGATTTGATTAACATGTTGTCCTGTACCAACTCTGAATCAGTTAAAAGATTATTATTTTTTTTTAAATAATAGGCACATCTGTGTTATTGCAGCTTATATATGAGAGCAAGGTAAGGGTGAGAGGACGTGTTCGAGGTTATCAGCAAGTGATCCAACAGTAGTTAGAAGTAAAATATAGAATTTAGCAGCAACACTAGAATTAAGGAGCAACACAGCATTGTCTATTTTTCCACCACCTTTGCTCAGTTATGCCTAAGAGTACCACGAGATCTTTAACAACAAGAGATGACCAAAAGATCACCCAAGAAGCTGCTGTAACTAATAACCAACACAAGTTTCCATAGTGAGGATTATAAGATAGCCACCTCTTCTGATACTAGCAGATCTCTGCCCTGCTGATAGTCATGAAGCCTACCTGCACCTGAGGCCAGGGCACGGCAGCAGATTTTGAGGTGTCAGTGTACTCTACATGTGTTCTCATTCTTGGGGAAAATGTTCATGATTATTTCATTTTGTGGCGGTAATGGAAAATACATTTTAGTGCTTGTGTTCTGCATTTGCAATTCATGTTCCCATACATGATTACATTAAGTCTGTGTTCTGTCATTTTTGATGAATGTAGCTTGTTTTCTGTAAAAAACAGACTCTGGGATGGAAAGTGACAGAAGTGAAGCTGTAACAAAGGATGATCAATTTTTTATGGCCAGCACCAAATGCAGGGGAAGTCCCTGAATGTCTCTCTGAAGCTGGAGACCCTTCAGTCACGAGCTGAAGTATGACCCATTCCTGTCACCACACTGCTTCTGGCAATCACAGGGCAACAGTGGCTAATGCTGCTTTCTTCTTTTGCCAAAGTTGATAAACTAGCTTTTCATTAATAGGTCACTAGCTGAGAGCAATTTTGCCTCTGCAAACAAGTGTCCACAGGTAAAAAGCAAGCAGCAGTGAGTGGGTTTGAGTCCCTTATAAACACAGTACCATCTATGATCCCCAGAGACATTGTGCTGAGTAACAAATGGAGACCCTGGAGCAGGGGCTGCCTCTCCTGAAGTCAAAAAGCAAAGAAACGGGGAGAAAAAAAGGCAGAAAGAAGAGAATTGATTTACTCAGAGGTAAGTGTTGGAGGCTCCACTGGAGGTTATCAGGATAGCTGCACTAAAGGTGAAAACCTAAAGGACTCACTCAACTTCCCATGACTTTAGACTGGAAAATCAGAGTAATGCAAGTCAGGCATTCTGCTGGAGGTTTTAGCTGATCTTGTTCAGACTGAGACCCTGAGTAAGAAAAATTGATCCCATGTATTTGTAGGGTCAAAGGGTTTTGCCAATGCCAGTTCCAAAACCTGTCTCATGTTGCTTTTTTTCAGATGGTCATGAGCCAGATCTTTGTCTCCAAGAATCAACAGTAACTACCCTGAAGTTGGGGAACCAACCCAAGAGTTTTCCTGCTTAATAAAAGCTGAGAATAAGGTCTCCTGGCACACACAGCTTGAGCTTATTCTGTTGTTCAAAATCCTTACTTGGGCTACAGTGAAAGAAGTTGCGGGGCTGCTGGATTTGCTTCTTGCCCCCCCACCCCCCGGGACATGTGCTCACCATAAGCAGATGGTTTCAGAGATTAAGTTCTAAGGAGGCATTAGCAGGAATATCTGCACACAGCGCCCCGGCAGCTGCCTGTGCTCACACCTGTTCTAAGTTTCACAGCTTTCAAAGAATCAGTGTTCAAGGCTTTTTTGCCCTTTCCTTTTTTGGAAAATAGAAGCTTTCAGGGCAAACACAGAGTCGGCTTCTACAGACACTCAGGGGTTTCTCCCCTTTGCAAACAGATTCCCCGGAGCTGCACCTCAGTCCAGATTTTTGGCTATCCTAGTCCACCTCTGAAAGAGAACCGAGCTATTTCCCTTATCCAGAAACTACAATAACAAGGAAAGCTGCATCTTAGTAGAGGTCAAAAGCCCTTATCACAGGAAAGAGAACTCACAACTGTTCGTTACCTTTAAATAGTAAAAAATCATTAGATCACAACTGAAAGACCAAGGGACCCACACTTCAATGTATTTCTCTGGCCATGTTTCTTCTGATCATCAAATTTAATTCAGGCAGACAAACAAGAAAAATGGCAGCAGGTAGCACTGGGGACTGTACCAGTGGTCTCCAGCTGCTGGGCACAGAGTGTAACTCCAGGTGCTGCACTGCTGTGGATGGTGTCTTGTGACATGGGACATCACTAAATGAGGCTGAAGGTGCTGAGCTTGGGTCACTTTTCACAGGAAACAGAAAAGGGATGTTTCTTCAAAAGAGAAATTTGGGCACAATGTAATCTGGCACCTGGACATGCAGCCAGTCCATATAAGTAACTAGAAAAATCATCAGCAAAGCAACCATCTCAGAATGTCTCCTTGGATTAGCCATGTTCTCCAGTTGCTTGCCATCAAAAAACTGCAAGTGAACTGGAAGTATTTCAGAGCCTACTATGGCATCCAAGTTGCCACACAACATATAGTAAAAAAGAAAAAAAAATTATTTATATATAATAACGAACAGTTGATTCATTCACATCTACCTGATTATGGGAAGCTAGGAGAGGAGTAGCCATTCTGGAGTGTTCCTGATGCATAAATAGAGTTCCTAGTGCATAGAAGCACTTACTAATGCACCCAGCACTCCTCAGAGCTAAAGCATTTGTGTGCTTGGGTGCACGTGCTCACTATTATTGTAGTTCATACGTCAGTCCCTGCAGTCCTCTGCACGGTAGCACTGCATGTTGTCTCCTGTTCTCACAACTGAAGCAACAGTCTGATAACATTGAAAAACCCTATCTGCTGCACAGTGATGAGTCTCCGTCACCACGTTTGGCATCCAAGATGTTTATCCAAGGTGATCCATAGGCCTTTTCTCAGGCATAGTGTAACCCCCACCCTCTTCCATAAGACCCAGCAGGAATGGTCTTATTCTTCCTTTCCTACCCAATACGATCCAGTGAAGTATAAACATGAAGGGGATGCTACTGGTAGCCGAAAACGTTCCAGGCAAAGGCATGAACATCAAATAAGAAAAAAAAGGGGTAGAAGCAGCAGATAGAAATGAGATGGAATAGAAAGGGGCTAGCACAGGAAACCAGAAGGAAAGAGAAGGTTCAGGAAGGAGGTGAAGAAATTTAGGCTTCATGCAGCCAGGAAAAAAAAAAATGAAAGTGGAGAGGACAAAGATGGTCAAAGATGCCCCTTGCTTGCCTGTGGCATTGTGCCACTCCTCTGTCCCACTGGTCCAAACACTCCTCGCTTCTCTGCCAGCAGCGCTCATTGCTTATTAGCAACGTGCCATCTGCCTCCACCAGTGCCAAGGCACCAACCTCGGCCATCAGTACAGATCTGTTGGTGACATCTGTTGGGACGCTCCACAGATACCAGTGGCTTTTCACCGCTCGCACTTGTTTGAAACAATGCTCAGCTGGTACCCGCCGGTACCGGGCTGACCCCCGCCCGGCGGGGATGCCCGACACCCCCTCCGCGCCCCCGCCCGGGCCCCCCCGCCCGCCGCAAGGCCAGGGCGCCACCTGCAGGCGGCGGGGGCTCCGCTCCCCGGGGCTCCGTCCCTCACAAGCCAAGCTTTCCAGCGGCCCGGTCTCCGGAGCCCCAGCCGCCGTGCCTAGGGGAAGCGTGTCACGCCGGGGTGAGCACCCGGCTGGATGAACAAAAACCTGAGCTCTAAACTCGCCTCCTTCCATCTGCTGCAACGGGAGGCTGGACCTGAAAACAGAACCATGGGCTTACAATGGGAGCAGCATCGGGGGTCTACTGGACACAGGAAAATAAATGGAAAGGCACAACCACACTGGGTAGGAAATTCCTACTACCGGGTGGCTAAGCACAGTGGGCAAACAGGCAATAGCTTCACTTTTGCTACCAGTTTTTTCCCTGTCTACTTGGTGGTCTTTTTGCATGCCTCTCGGAGAGCCGCTGGGCTCTCTGGAACTTCCTTCCTCCTCCATCTGCAAGCACACGTCTGCCACTCACCGAGGCGTGCGTTCACCAACAGTTCCACTATGCTGAAGTGGTGGTCATCCCCCCAGCAGTGCCGATACTCCATTGCCAAACACTCAGATCTAGTTGCCACCTAACACTATTTCTATACATTTGAATAAGGAATCCATAGAAAAAACTAGTGAAGTCCATGTAGGGATCTGCATTTGTCATACACACACTGTTGCTTTCTGGTAAGATTTTGCTTCTACTCTTCCACCCTTTGGGGAAGCTCACAAACAGTCGTTTAGAGAAAAAAAAAAAATCCTTAACACTCCAGAACATCCACATAATTGTTACAATAGTCTTGCCTTCCCTCCCTGTTTCTTAAAGAAAAATCTTCTATGCCTTCCTTTCCTTGCTATGGAATAGAAGACGGACAGTATTTGCTATCAGGATTACAAACATACCCTGCAGACCACTATAAGAGCTGCACAAGGGAAGTATAGAATTGTTAGGAGAGGTGAACGTGGTTCTTGCCTAGTAAGGGAAGGAACGTCTGCCTTCCCCTTCCCCAGAAATGAACAAACAGACCCTCAAATCACAATGGCTTGGCACACAGAATGGCTGCATGACATCTTGGTTAGACTTCTCTACCATTGATTAGAATCATAGAATCTTTTGGGTTGGCAGGGACCTTAAAGATCATCGAGTTCCAACCCCCCTGCCATGGGCAGGGACACCTCCTTTAGATTACTTCTGGTTTATCCACTTGTAGGACTTTGCGGCTTTGCTTGTGACCCTGATGCAGTAGGAGCTGATGCTTTGCCAGATCAGTAAGATTAAAAAAAAACTAGTTCTGACGCAACATGGTAAACATCTTTAGAAAACAGTTCTAATGAATTTTGGTGAAATAAAGAACTAGCAGAAACCCAGTCAGATACAGTGTGGCCTGAGGGAGTTCTGGACACCTGATTAAGAACGTAAGGGTTAGCAGTCCCTGCTCATCTCAGCAAATCTCTGCCCTCCCTCCACCACCAGGGTGTACACCGTTAGTCACACCACGCTTTGATCTCTTGCCAACTGCAACTCCCATCCCGGCATGGAGGTTTATATAGCGTTGCAAGGGCGCTCTGCATGACACTGCCAGCGTCACCTAGTGACACAGCTATGTCCACTCCATTAGACACCAGCCTGCCGCTCCTCTCCTTGCCTATTGACCATTTCCTCACATCTGATAGCAACGCATTCAACAAAACTGGCGAGCCATTCTCAGTACCAGCAGAGTCAATACCATCCCAACGCCATCAAGATCTACTGCTCTCGTAAGATGTTAGCGCTATTATTTTAGATTCCGATGCTAGATCCTTTTTATCTCCCTCTCCATCACAGGCTCCGAGGATGCTGGTGGGGGAGAGAAAATGGCCATACAGCTTGGGCAGAGGCTCTAGCATTAGAAACCCAAGGACCAGCTCCCAGCTCTGCCACTGTGGCTCTGCCGTAATCACTTCACCCACCAGTGCCTCAGTTTCCCCATCTGTAAAATGAGGATAATGATAATGACCTACCTCAGAGGGTGTGGTTTTCAGATGGGTTAGCGACCAGCACTACAGAAACACCCCCTACCAATAAATACCCCAGCCTGGCACTGAAGGAACCGAGGGCACCGCATCCTCCCCTCACTGATCCTGCTAAGGAGAAAACTGCTTGCCAGAGCTCTCCTGCCTGCGACTGCGCAAATGTCCAGCCAGCTCCATCCTCATCGAACCATCCTGCGTCTATTTGATAAAGACGAATATTGCTTTTTAAATAAATATAAAAACTCCGCTTCCTCCTTGGCGAGTTCATTTTGAGTCATTTTATCTCTTTCCTCCCCCTAGATTTTTCCCCAAATAATGTGATTAAGTGAGTCAGCGTTCTGCTTTCCCTGACAGCCTCTGGATTTAATTCAGTTTGAGGACTGTGACCTTTGACTCCTTTTTACTATACTAACCCAGCTAAGAGAACACTTAGCGATTTCTCCGCTTCCTACTGGGAGAGTATGGGGGGTGAGAAGGGGGAGCAGGGGCGGAGGGGGGAGGAAGAGAAACAAACTTTCACATAAAATTATGGTATATGGATAATTGAGAAGTTTAAAAACATGAATCTAATTGTGCTGTCCCTTGAGAAGCAGATATTGAGCCATCCTATAAAAGGCTTGGAGTATCCCAATGGTGATTTATTGCTAAATCCTAGTATTTTTCAATACATTATAGTTTTTAAATTGTGTTTAAATTGAGTGTAGAAGAGCAGAGGCCATTAGGAGATGCAGAAATGATGATTATATTTAAATATTCATGCACGCAGTACCTTATTATTGAATCTGAACACTAACAAAATCAATATTAAGTGCGGTTTGACATGAATTTATTTATGAATTTCGACTTTCTAAGTACTGTATTTTTTCACTCAAAAATTGTGAGTATAATGTAGTAATGATATCAAAACAGAGTGTCAGAGAGCATTAGCTGAGGAGGTTATAAACCTCCGTATTACAGGGCCCCATATCGCCCTCAAAAGTGCTTAGTGCACAAAACCAAAATGTTTTTTTCTTTTTTTTTTTAAACACGTAAATACACACACACACTCCCTCAGAAATAGGAAGGAAATTCTCTGTCGGAAATTGCACTGCAGTGGCTTTGATTGCTCTCCGAGCCCGCTTCAAGGGACCAGGCGAACTGGGATTTGAAGACAGACAAACCTGAATGGAGTGCTCTGGGCGTGTGGTTTGTGGGGACACTTTGGTGCTCTGAGGGGAAGCTTGCAAAAAGAGAACAGCCCCCAAGCAGAGTGTGCAGCCAGGGTCCCAGCCAGAAAAGAACCGAATATATCAGTCTGTACCAAGAAGCCACAACTCCTGTCCTACTCAGCAGTGCTGGGTCAGTCGCACTGGGAACCCAGAAGGCAGCACCAGTCAGAAATATTCTCATTAAAAGAGGCTGGTGGTAAGTTGTGGTCAGATCGGCTGGTAGGTCCAGTAGAAAAGAATGCCCCATTTGTCTTCATAAATGTAATGCCAGAAAGAATGGAATCAGGTAGAGGGTCTCTATTCATAAGCAATGTGTAATAATAGAGGTATCTCAAGCAGTTTTCACTTAAAATGATACAAAGATGGGGAAAGTGGCTAGAAATCACCCCCCTTTGTCCTCTCAAAAGAAAAAAAAAAGTGTTCTATATTTTGCATGCTTCCTTTTTAAGGTGTTAGTATGTCAAGCAGGACACTCGGTAATCAAGTTGGAACTTCCCCAGAAAAGAGAAAGAAGCTTTCTAAAGCTTGGCACTTGGTGCCACTCATTTATCCACAATCATTTATTTAATAGTAGCACTGCAGCAATCCCCCTGCTTCACTGACTTCTTGTCCTTTCAATTCAGACATTGCTACCCTATCACCATTGCCACCTGTGGAAACCTGGTGGGTTTTCAATGGACTATCACTCCTCCCTGCTTAAATGATCAGAGATTTAAGCTGTGGAAGACAGTAAGCCTTTTTGGTAAGGGGAGGGGAAGAAGAATAATTCAGGCTAAAGCCTTGACATAAGGGGACACAGAGGTAAGGTTTTGTGCAAATCTACAGATAAGTGATGTATATTAAAAGCTACTGCCCTTCCTCCCACACCAATTCATTTTGAATGTGAGAAGAGTTTTTGAAGAGTTATTTGCTATTGACAGGATTCTGGACTGAGCCCTCCACATGCTGTATTGTGCATCCTTCTTTGCATCCAGCCTTGGTTCAAAATACAATGCAGCTCACAGGAGATGACACTCACCCCGCTTTCCTTATTTATTATCAAAGACTCCTTATCCTGGTGTCATTTCCTATGGACCGGGCTATCCTTTCTGCTTGGGAGATGTATAACCATTCATGTTAAAATAAGACAAAACATTTTTGCTAGCTCTAAGTCCAGTCCATTGTCAGAAGTCCACAAGGGGCAGCAATAGGTATCATGGCAGCAGGCTTTTCCTAGCCTTTGCTATAGAGACTAATACAGAAAGAAAAATAGTCTGATCAAAGAGAAGCCACATTCGTTTTTGTCTTTAATTTCCAACCATGAACAGGAACCAATATTTACTGAACCCAATGCAAAGCCATACTGCCTTCAGTAATATCAAGGGCCAGACATTCAAAGGGTTAGTACTTAAGAGGGCTTGAGCACTTCTTTGAAGTAGATTGTCAAAGAGCACAGTCCAACATGCTCATAGTTTTCTCAGGTCTCTAAAATAACCAGGTGTTGGCAAGCAAGAGCCAGGGATACCAGGCAAACCGCACAGCACAGGAATGGCGCTACAGTCCTACAGGAAATCTCTTCTGCTACGAAGACTTCTTGGTAAGCCCTTCAGCAAGGTGGATAATGTTCTGCAAAGTACAAGCAATAGACAATACACCCCTGGAAGACCTTTTTGGATGCAGAATTTCTGCTCAGATTAATCTTTCCTTCCTCCTTGTTCTCAGGCTTGCCTCTCTCTTCTCTGCTCACGCTAGCATTTCCCAGTACAGTCTGCCAGGCTCTTAATGGATTGGCAACATTCTTCAGGGACTGGAATTGACACAGAAACCCACGAAAAGTATCCCCTCTTGGAAGAAGTTTGATCATGGAGCAGTGACATGATGGCAGATCACACTGCATACACAGAGGCCACACACGACAGGGCAAGCAGCAGCAAAAACATCACTCATTAAAATTAATTCCTTCCTCATTTTCATCTTAAAAGGAATGCTCAGATTTAGTGGTCTCAGCTGAGTCTCTGATGGATAGAGGTCTGCATTATCAGAGCCCAGCACACCCAGTTTTACTTGGTTTACGCTCTGCAGAATGGATTGATTCAGTGACTTTTCCAGGAGTAAGAATGAGTGGAAGAGTCCAAGACTACGGGAGAGCACGGGAAAAGACTTTGTGGGTCACTCAGTGAAGTCTCTATTACCACATGTGTCCCCACCTGTATCATCTCTTTGTTAAACTCCCAAGCAAAGGGGTTTAATACTTCACACTGTGAGATTCAAGGGACCACACAGGCCCAAGGAAAGCTTACCATCTCAAAGGTTTGAGACCTCTCAGTTTGACAAGGAACCCAAGTGGCAATAGCAGCTGGGTGTCAAAAGCTGAAGCCTCGATCAAAATCAGGGAATCACAGTACTGAAAACAGTAAAAATGTATGAGAAAGACATCTCCCTTTCTATCTTGGTAAGAGGTACGGTATTAAAGAGCACTCAGGCACTCAGGAACATTCAGCACCCAACCTTAGTCTAAGCTTTTGGTAAAAATAGTCAGTTCTTAACAGCACTATGGCTTCCATCGGTGCTACCGTCTGTGATTAAGGACAGGACAGTTGAGATGCCTTGGAAGAGGACACCAGACTGAAGTGTCACTGGTCTGACCCAGGTACAGCAATTCCACATTTTCTCATGAGATCTCTTTCCCAGAAATGCTGAACACCATCTTGGAAACTCTGCACACAAGAGATGTCTAATGCTGGCATTATTTCTAACACTAACAACTCGTTAAGTTTTTCCACTATGCATCTGTATCAATATTTTAACACAACTGTTACAAGGAAAATTGCTTTTTTTTGTGTGTCTGCGTCTCCTCCCTCCCCTACTCTCTCATTAAATCAGCATGACAGATTTTAGCCTATTCCATAACTAAGTGAATATCTCGGAAATTTAAAATCCCCAAAGCACAGTGACGGGTTCTGAAAGCTTTCCAGTGGTGCAGAGCATGAACAAACTCAATGGGCTTCGATCGTTCCCTCCCCTTATTGTAACTACGTGTAGACTGCTCTGAGAGTGCTCAAAAAAAGCCAGTGGGATCAACCCAAATCTCAATAGGAAATAAAGAACCCAATGTACAACTTTACAACCATGAGATTCAGCAGTATGACCACAACAGGACTATTTTCTCAGGTAAGATTATCTACTTCAGTGTAACACCACCACCAAGTTTGATCTGATAATTTATAGCTGGCTCAACTTGGTTTAAGAGGCAACAGGAGGAGTGGGGCAAGGGAGGATCCATTACACTAAAGTGGAAGCCAGATATCAGGATATGGATTGTACAATCTATAGATGGAAAAGGAGTAAAAAGGTCCCATCCAGATCAGTTCCCAATATGTGCAGACCAGCCACTTACTGGTATTTGGAGATATGACTAAAATGCATTAATGAAAGATAATTACCTCAGAAGATCAGCATAGACAAAATGGTCTGTAGTGGGGGCAACAAGCAGAGTATTCTCAAGCAGAGCCAAGGGAAAAACAAAAACAAAACAAAACAAAAAAATTCATCGGGCAACTGATAAGAAAACCCCAAGAAGAAATTTGAGGTCTTTGACTTGGAATATTCACCAGCATTTTTGGGGGTGGGTGGGTGAAGAAAGTGCTATCACCAAGGAAAAAAAAAAAAAACCAAACCCTCTTTTCCAGTAAATCGATGTATTTTGCTCTAATTTTATTAGGAATATAAAAGGAGCCTTTAGAAAAGTGCTTAGAGAGCAGAAAGAAAAAAAAGAAGAGATAGGGAAGGCTAGCAGTGGAAACATTAGTCTGTCTGTATTAGGAATCCCATACTCACATTTTATTGTTACTGTCAGGATGCAAAAGGCAGCGCTTAAAACAAAATAATACATAATGTATTACAGGGGCATAAACATCAGCAGTCATTTTTATTTTAAAAAGAAAATGCAAAAAAAATATGGAGATAGCTTGCAAGTGAGGGATCCAAGGCGCAGCATTTATATCTGTGTCCACTGAGATAATCAAAAAGGTATTAGAGCAGCTGATGGAAGAGGGTACCACAAAGGACTCCTCAGCAGTTTACCACTGTGCTCATTACAAGGTGGCTGTGAAAGCTTGTTCAAAGGAATCATGGGGTCAGTTTTTAGGTTGGGTGGGAATTTACTCCAACTCTAAATATGAGATGATATTCAAGAAAATAAACTCCATGCTTTTGAATGACTACTAAAGAAAATGGGGTTTGTACATTTGTGCACATTTTAGAAGGAATGAAAGGGTAGGAAGAGAGAGAGAAGAAAGATGCAGGAATAGGGAGTCATTTATGTTTTCCAGCCAGTCCTTTTCAACCATTACTTTTCTGTTGTGCTTATCTATGTTGACTTCTGCTTTTTTAGGTAGCTCTCTTAGTCTCTGCACAGCACACCTGAATCTCGGAGTCTAAATCCAGCATCTTTTGTCACTGCCATAATATAAATAAATAAGCTTTATAACTGCTTGGCACAGAAGCAAGCAATGCATGTGCCATCTGTCTTGCCTGATGGGACCATTGCAGGGGAAGGAGGGGTCCTGATGCTGCAAGGACCCTCTCTTCCACAGACTCCACTTGTCAAATTCCTTTTCCTGTATACTGGGGACTCCTTTTCTCTCAGGAAGGTTCTAGAACCACACCTGCTTCTGAGAGCAGTAACTAAAGTGAGGAATGCAAAGTACATCATGTGAGTAACAGTGGAAAGCGCAGGTGACATGCAATGAAGCAGCATTGGGAGGGAAATTAAGGGGATTTCAAATATAGAAAATATCCCCTTTAAATATTTCAGCTGACAGCTGGATCTAACACCCCCCAGAACAGCTGGATCCTCCTCTAAAAAGAAAAAAACAAAAATCCCAGCTTCTTCCTCTTATTCCCCGTGATTCTCTGAAGGCCTCAGGGGGTACTTGATCCCTCTGTTTTCCTATCTGGACTGCTTTTGCCACAGCATATGCACCATAACATGGCACAGCCACAGTTTGCTGATGGGATGATGTGAAGAGGATGTGACTGCTGGTGGCCTGAATGGCTAGTCATTTCATAGAATCATAGGATGGTTTGGGTTGGAAGAGACCTTAAAGATCATCGAGTTCCAACTCCCCTGCCCTGGGCAGGGACACCTCCCACCAGACCAGGTTGCTCAAAGCCCTATCAAGCCTGGCCTTAAACACTTCCAAGTATGGGGCATCCACGACTCCCCTGGGCAACCTGTTCCAGTGCCTCACCACCCTCATAGCAAAGAATTTCTTCCTAATATCTAACCTCAATCTCTATCTTCCAATTTAAAACTGTTGCCCCTTGTCCTGTCACTACACTTCCTGACAAAGAGTCCCTCTCCGGCTCTCCTATAGGCTCCCTTCAGATATTGAAAGGCCGTTATAAGATCTCCCTGGAGCCTTCTCTTCTCCAGGCTGAACAAGCTCTCTCAACCTGTCCTCATAGGGGAGGTGCTCCATCCCTCTGATCATCCTTGTGTCCCTCTGCTGGACCCATTCCAACAGATCCATGTCCTTCCTGTGTTGAGGACTCCAAAGCTGGACACAGTGCTCCAGGTGGGGTCTCACGAGCGCAGAGTAGAGTGTTACTCTGCAACAGTAAGTGGTGCAAATCATATCTACCACAGAACAAAAACAGAGATGTAAAAAAAAAAGAAAAATAAATCAAACTTGCTCTATATCCTCATTTCAAATGATCTGGAAAACAAAAGTCTGCTCCAGGAGCCAGGAATTACTGAGAAGCAGAGTTTAGAAGTCCCTTATGGAGATGATAAGCATTGGAAATTGATAAACTAAGGAGTTCTACAGTTCTGGAGGACTTGCTCTTGAGAACTGGAGAAGAGTTAACATCTAAAGCTGGGTTTCATCCCCAGCTATGTTATTTGCTTCACTTCTCAGTACCTGAGATTAGCTACAACACTTAACAACTTCACCAAAACAAATAAGGATCTCTCTTAAAAGGAGGACTCTGGAGATGATCAGCATTAGTGGGACTCAGCAGTATGTTTATCTTTTATACAACCACAGGTATCCAGAATTTGCTGATTTCAGGTAGTGTTAGAGGATACTACTTCCTAAAATTAAAATAATTACATGCATGCTAGAATTCTCTGCTTGGGAGAGAACTGTGGGTGGTAAATCTGCGTGAAGATAGGCTGATGGAAGTAGGTAAGCAGCCACGTTGCTGGACAGAACTGCTTTATGAGAAGCTGCTTCAGGTCAAGCCTGAAGGGCAGAGAGAGCTGTGCAGAGAAGAGCTCGCTGTGCACCTGTTTGGATAGTCCTTGCAGTCTCCTTCCTCTCAGTGAAAATTATACTGTTTAAAGCAAAACAGAAAGAAAAAAAGACAATCCCATAGAAGAAATTATAAACTGCACAGCTTGTGAAAATTCTGTCCACAACCCACAGCCCAGAAGACAATCTTCCCCTCCCTCCCCTCATGCCAGCTCTGTGACATGTTTCCACTTCATAAATCTCTTCCCTGATTGAGAGGCAGATCTGGGAAACAGCCCCTGGGGGAAACAGTTCCTGAAAAGCCTGCGTACCAAGCCAGAGGCATCTTCTCATTGAGGTAGAAAGCAAGTAAAGGCCTCATACTCCTTGCAACTGCACGAGGGTTCTTGGCACCATCTAGTGCCAAGAAAAGAGACTACGGAAATCATGCTGGAGAGGAGAGGCGCTTGAAGAAAACTGGGAGAATCTGTTTGGGCAGTCGGGGTAGCTCTGCTAGCACAAGGAGGCCAAAGTAAATGCTTGCCATCTCTAGATGCTCTGTGTAGAGCAGATTCTGCTGTGTACAGCAGATTCTTCCTTGTAACAAACAAGCTAGAGGAGATGCTACTTTATATAGAGAAGCATAATGGAATCTACCTAGAAGGCATTACCTAGTGGCAGGTTTGAGACTACAGGTGGGGCTGTACATGCCAATGGTGTGTACCATCCCCACTGCCCCGCAGACAGCTGTGGGATGGCCAATGCTTCCAGAGCACATGCCAAAGTCTGGAATCCTCCAAGGAATCCTGAAACCCTTAGCTGCAAGTGAAGTTGCATTAAAGGAATATGGAAGACAATAAGGTAATATTAATGCCTCAGACTGTGTGAAAATGGACCTGACAGAGGGTATAACTATCACTTTATGAGCAAAGGAAAGTCATTCATCAGGGTGCATTACTCATCCGCTTCTCTCCTCTCCTGTACAGCAAGAATAGTAAACAGTTGCCCAAGTGACATGAAACAATCAGCATTTAAAACAAAACAAAGCTTCTCGTTTTTCAAGTTTTCCTGGAGCCACCTCCCTTCCTGTCCAGGCACATCAGCTTTCATCTTTCGTGAACGTAGCCATCACTACCAGGCACATGGAACTGAAACGATACTGAACCCTAGTACTGAACCTCCAAGAAAGTTACCACCAGGAAAAGGCTACAGGCTTGTGATGTTGACAAATTGGGGCATGTAAGCTTTGGAAGACTGCAAGCATCACTCTTGCCTGCAGTCCTCGGAAAGCAAGGGAAGGAATCAATGAACTATCCAGGAGTAATGTTCTCAAATCAACTCGGCTCTTCATCTTTCTAAGGGAAGGAAGCCAAGGACCATGCTGAAACCTTAACCACAGGACCTAGCCACTCTGTGGACACTAAAGATGCCAGGGCAGTTTCCCAAAAAGCAGGTGTTAGCTTTGGCATCCTTGGCCAGTATTTACATTCCTCCTTGCTGTTACAAAGCAGCCTTTCCATGCAGTTAAGAACCAGATCCCCAGAGGAACATAGGCGCCTGATTCCAATTTCATTGGGAATAAAATGTCTCTATATCTCTGAACCTGGACTACAACGCTTCAGGATCCCTGACAGGCAAATGGGTGTGGGAGAGTTTAAAGGCCATTTCTACCCCATCTTGAAATTCATGTTATTGTTCATTCCATATAAAGCAGTTCTGAAAAGCTCCCAAGCCAAAACTCCCCACTTGCACAACAGGGTAATGATTTACATTCACTTTGCTCGGGTGTAAATGATACCTCGTGGTGCAAGGAAGCAACAGGGATCCAAACTTGTGACAGTTAAATGGGAAATCCACAGCAGTGGATCAGACAATATGGGTACAATCCTGCTACCTGCAATGCTCAATACTGGAAACATGCAGCACACTGCAACAGCATCCATTCTGCAGCCCTGTCTCCTTTAAAGATGTGGACACATGCAGTTTTAAAGTGCTTTAAGCAGCTAATTAGGGTGTCTTCCCCTCCTTTATCCCACAAGATGATAATTGCATTATAAAAATGAATATGTAACTAAGCAGAAACCACAGGAACGGTGATGGCAGAAAAGGAGATGGAACCAGCAGCAGCCTCACTCCACAGTCACAGGTGGAAGCCCTCACATTAGAGAGACTAGCGCTCCAGTGCGGTTTCTGTAGCTGTGGGGAGGAAAACCTCGAAAAAGCCCCACATTATTTAGAGTCACAAGAGTCAGCGAATGGTTTAGTGCTTAAACAATCGATGTCAGGAAGAGAGAAGATCCGTGAGAGCGTGTCCGCCTCTTGCTCTCCCTGCATACATCTCCCCAGAATGCCTACAGTCATCAGGGTAATTTAGAGAGGAGAAAAAAAAAAGACAGACTTGGCTTGGCCTAACTGGGGCTATCACTGTAATTGTGGAAGGAAGTGAGAACATACCAGCAGGGCCCCAGGGAGTAAAGAGCAAAGTGAAGGGAATGGAGACTGTATTTGTGGGACCCTGTGAAGCTGCAGAAGTGTCAGCACAGTGATGCCTGAGGGTGGAGCAGAGTGAAGGCAGTTAGATCCTCCTGAAACAGCAAATAGCAAAGGGTCTGGGTTTGGAACAGAGCCTCACAGCTAACACACTCTTCATTTCCCTCAGTAGCTAACACCATGGATGATCAGGTAACTGGGCACATTCTCCATACATCTAAAAAGAGAGGTATCCTTGTAAATAGCTGCAGGGATGATAAATACCTTAATGCTTTCAGAGAGGAAAAGGGGGACTCCTCCTGCCGCCAGTTCTTCACTGCCCCCTGCGGTGCACAGGCAGCCTCTATTCTGCCAGTCCATTCTTCCACATCCAGTGCATTATTATGAACCCTCCAGCACACACAGCTAATTAGGGAAAATATCCTTTCTAGCAATTTAAATGATTTTGGCATTTTCAGGAGGGCACATGTAATATTCAAATTACTTCCACTCTGCGCTGCCTTGTCTTGCCTGGCTCATCTTCCCAGGTGAATTTGTAGTCTCTGAAATGCTCTAATTTCCCACACAAGCCATGTCAAATATAATTTTGGTGCAAAGTTGGTAATTATACGTAACATCAGTCTGATGTTAAAAACACTGAAAAATTTAGCAAGAAGAGACGAATGGAGAGACACAAGTCTGAGACCAACGAACGAAAGGCGTGCGGCCCCCTTAGTATTTGCGCTCGTTAATTAATAATAGCATGTTTTCAGGAACTGAAAGGATGTGTTTCCTGAACTGACTGGAATTCACTTAATGTCCCAATTACGTTGTCTCAGTGAAGAACTTTGGTCAGGTCTCACTGAAGAGCCACAGCTAAACCAATAGCAAAATCCAGGCTCCCCACTGAAGTCCATCACACTTGCAAGGATATGTAAAGGAGCAGAAATCTCACCCTCGGGCTCAAACCCAGGGATTAGATTGTCTCCTACTCTGCCACCCTCTGCTGTAAACCCCTCTGGAAGTAGTCAAACAGATTTGCATCAGTGAGTCACCAAGTGTATGGATATATATTAGAATAAGCGTAATTATAACTGCTGGCCCCAAAGTATTGGGCAAACATTTTAACAGACTTGTTCCTTGGCTTCAAAGAAGAGAATGAACACGAAGAGTGAATTATTTGACCCCATCATCAACTCTTCCCCAAGTATGCCTGGTCTGCCTACTTCAAGGAGCATCCCACCTCATCTTGCTTTTTGACACCATTATCCCAGCATACTGGCTGCCTACCAAAACCAGTTGAGAATTCCTTAGTTAACCCATTCCACTCTCAAATCCATTCCAGCAATAACTGCTGGGAGTCACAGAGCCCTTTGCTCTGAAGTTATTGCTCTTAGTAATCTATTCGTGATGTTAATACATTACAGAAGGGAAAACCCAGGTCTCTCATCATTGCTGTTTGAACAGGAGTTTCTGGCTCATGTGAGAACTCGGACCACAACTGTTAAGGCTTGCTTCATTTGGATCCTGAAGGCTTTATGCCAATAGTCAAGAACCATAATAACCATGTGCCTGATCACATCAGTAAATGTTACAGCCAAGCAAGGCTTTGACCCCAAAGGATGAAATGAGAACCTTTGAATAAAAACTATTATTTCAGAGTAATGAGGTTTTTAAAAAACAGATGAAGCCTCAAATAAATCTGAAAGTCCTGGGCATATGCAAACCCTGCTTTTATCACCTATTAGCTATTGTGTGCTGGATGCAGAGATTCAAGAGCTAGTCTTGAATTTCAGTCTCAGTGTTTAGTATGTCTCACCCTTCTCTGTCTTTCTTCAATTCCACATTAGAGTAAAGGAAAAGTCCTCTTGTTTTGGAGAATGAACACTCCCTGGCTTTGCAGCTCACTCCACCTACTCCCTTAAAATCAGTTCTGACTCTTCATAGCCTTTTTCAGTCTCTTGAGTTTGTGCTGCTCATTTAACAGTGGCTGGCTGTGCATAAACAGAAAATCCATCATGCTCAGACCATGAGGACCAGAGAAACACAGAAGCCTTCACCACAGCTTTATGTGAAGAGATTAAAAAAGATCTATGCAGCTCCAAGCAAACAGTGAGCAGGATAGGATTATGGATCTGGAAAGCGCGACCCACAGTCCTATTAAGGCTACTTGTTGCAAGGAGCGGAGACAAGAGACACAGAGGAAAGGTTAGAAGAGATCTACAGAAGATCAAGGTATATACCTTGAACAACTATACATTGATGTTACCTAGCCAGGAATATGTTAGTTCCAAGTTAAAGACTACCGACATTGCTATTGAAACTTACTATATTTACAAATATAGCAGCAAAAGATGACAACACAGACTTGGAAAGGGAAACTTTTCTTTCCCCCTCAGATCTGCTAAGATCTCATCTCGAAATAGTTATACACTGACCCTTTGCTGAACATATGCATATTGCTTTATACTAAATGCATAGCTTACATTTGAAAAAAGGGGGTTTGGATTCTTAACAAAAACTCTTAGGAGGCATCTATCTAGCCTCTAAGAACAGGAGGACCTTACTGTATATATCTGTTGAGATAATTATTTCACAATCAACCCATTGCAACACAACAGTAGCCACAGAATCTCTCACTCTTACCTACTGGCTTGACTACATCAAGAATATGCATTTATATACTAATTAGATAATCACACATATAAATACAATTGATATGCAGGATACATTAATTTGCTCGCCTGTGCTTGAAAATCTGGTCTTGCCCCATTTGATTCTTTTACAGGATTTCCATCCCCCTGTCCAGTTGCTCATTCTGCCACTGACTTACTCCAAGTTATCATGGGCTACTTTAGATACACTCCTCACCCTCTACAGCTTGTTGACATCAAGAAGGTAGTTTTACTGAACATATTGTGGCCAAGACACAATGATCACATAGCTCATCAAATGCCTTCTACTGCTGCCTCAATTTTGCCAAAACACTGCTTATGAAACCACACAATAAACTTCATCAATAGACTCATCAGAAATGACCCTTTTCCCCAAAATGGGTTTACTTTAGCTTGGATAACTGAATTGGTCTACCCAATAGCCCCACAAATGTTCTGGGGCACAACTATGAGGGTGGAATAGGGGCATGTAAAAGGAGTGCTTGCTTAAGCTTCCCTTACTACAAGAGTCATGGAGCTGTTAGGAACATCTCAAAACCAGATTGAGCATGAAGGATCCAATTAACCATTGCCATGGTCCTTGTCAAAACAAGCATGGTAGGCTACCATGCCAATTTAGGAAGAATCCTGTACTCTAGCATGTGGACTTTTAATGTGATGACTGACAGCTCATATTAACAGATCTTAAAATTTGGTTTTATAGACCGTAAATTCTTCAGAGCAAGTCCATGACTTTACACTTTTGCACATTACTATGGATAAACAATGGTGTGATGGTATGAGATTGTGCTTTATGAAGCCTCTAAGACCCTCAGATAAATGCAGCTTTCTAAACATAAGGAGTGATTCTGCACTGCTTTCCCTTCTCAGTCTGAAGTGATAACGTGCAAGAGACAGAAGAATAGGAAAAGATGTCATTTGACATCTGATTTCCTGAGTGCTAAGCATCTTTCCTTGCCATTTTGAATCAGGCCTGCCGTCTTCTCCAATGGAAGGCCAGGATGTGGCGAGGTAGCTGGACAAACAAATAGTTCCTTTGCTGCCATGGCAATGGTGCAAACAGACTACAGCATATGCCAAAGGAAGTTGTCATAAATCACAGGCTGGTCAATTTTGTTTAGTTTCCAAGCAAGGGTTATGCAAACTGGTTGGAAAGTTCCTCACTGAGGAGCCAATTTACATTTTCTTCAGGAAAGTAAAATGTTTTCTCTCTTTAGTGCACTTCTTTGCAGATTATTCAGTTTTCTCTCAACTTTCTACCTAGTTCCTCAGAAACATCCCTTAATTCCAGTGTAGCTTGAACTCTGCCAGGATATTAGGAACATAAAGCATAAGACAACTTTCCCATGGTCAGATTTTTTTCACCTGTGATTTAACAAAGAGTCAAATAGATCCAGCTCAGAGAAACTTGCCTACCTTTAGGGGTAATCCTTAAGGGTGAGCTAAGAATGTGGAAAACATGTTTTCAGGGATTACCCGTCTCACTCCATCTTCCAGCAAGGAAACAGTTCTTACAAGTCTGCAGTGATTCCTACAGTCTCACTGATGCACCGGGAGAGTATTCTCTACTGTGAAAAGGAATTGTGACTCTTATGCCTATAAGGTCATTCCTTTTGGGACTGAGACAACAAACTGGAGACTTTCTGCCCTTCACACTGGAGAATGAAACACCATGCAGACACCACCACCAGCAAAATGAAATCCAGCTTGTTCTTTGACAGTTATTTTGGTTTTGTGGGCTACAATCATTGAAGTGTCTGGGAAAAGGAAGGGGGTTCTGCTCCATCAGTTGAGAAGCTGCACCCTCAGCCTGCTTGCCCAGTTGGCAACACTCTCCCATGCATGGCTCTGTTACTGCTTGGGGTGGCCAGCTAACAAAACTCCACTGCAAACCTTGCTGAGTCCTGTCAACACTGCATCTCATCTGGGCTAATGTAAACCAGAACTCACCCTCCATCCCCGGGAGGGGTCAGATATAGTTGTAAAGCACGAGAGTGCTGACAGGGTCTCCAGCAACATGCTCCTGTTGTATCATTAGGTCCATATTCACTGCATCTCAGACTTCTCCTGGGTGATGCCTGGGTTTATTCTGATGCCAGAGACATTCTACAGGCAGAGACAGGCTTCTTCCCAGTTCACCCAATTCCCCCCTCCAAGCTTCACATTTACACCTATGCTAAGAGAGTGCAAAACTACCCAGTCAAAACAGTGGAGTATTTGTCCTTCAAATGCCTGATGTTTAGATGGCACAAAACAAGAAGGGATTTGGCTTCTTGCTGCTCTTACTAATAATCCCTTCTTGATTTACCAGCCCCTCCAGCTGGTGTGGCAGATATGACAGGACAGAATTAATTCGCAGGCTAAGCAGAACCCTCGTATCCCAAAGTCTACAAAAGTCAGCAGAAAAAGTGATGGATTTCATCAGACACTGACTACGTGCAGGCTCCCTAAGAATGGTAGAAAAGCAACAACTTCACCTGCAGAAATACTCATAACAATCAGGTAAAATCTGACAATAATATTTGCATATGGGTAGGTAGTCCCCTAAGGAGCAACAGTCTGTGCTGGTACTGGACCAAAAGAGGGCCTCCGTGGCTTAGTGGTTACTTGCGAAACACTGATCTGCTGCAGGTTCTTCCTCACCCAGGGTAATTCACCAACTAACTGGTCCATCTAAGGCAGCAGCAGGGAAGCAAACAGCTGGAAAAGGGATTTTGCCTGTTACAAATGTCCTGTGGCCTGGCATAAAATAAAGGACACACTGATCACTGTCTTCAAGGCCTCTGAAAGAATTTAATGCTAACTGAAGCTAATTCTGGACTCCTTGTTTTGACAGAGAGGATGAAGGAAGAGACAGAGTGAGAGTGCCAGGGGAGAAACTGATTTCCCGTCATTTCATTTCATTATTACCAGAATCAAATAAGCAAAAAACTCACGCATCAGGCTTTTATAATCATGAGATCTGAAAATGAATGAATACATTGGATTACTTTGTACTGACTTGACTTCAGAGCCTTTACAGAGATAGAATTTCAGACTTCTTTTTGAGACTATTGATGTCAGAACTTGCCTTTGACTCATGCAAGCAAGAAAAAAAAATCTCACCTAATCATAGGAAACCACAGCTGGGTGTTTAAGTAAAATGTCCACCCAGTTCAATTCTACTCTCATCACCGTCTCCTGAGGTTTAGAAATTAATTACCATTAAGCAGAGGGGCAGAATTAGACACAGAAGAGCTAAGCTAAAATCCAGCTGCATGGAGTGGTGTTTCTGGTGTTGGTACTTAAAATGGACTTCACAGCACATGTCACCGTAGTTCTATGCTTTAATTTCCCCATTTCCTCATCCAAACACACTCAAATTGTTTTAAGAAGCAGGCTGAATGGAAATAGAGGGTACCTTTGGTAAGCAGGCTCTCACAAGAGAGTCTGTAGTCTACGGATGTGGTTAACTCAAGGAGTGTGGTGGTGAAGGCCCCAGATCAAAGTCTTGCTGCTGAAGCAGGTGATGAGCCAGCTAAAATTTGGGATACACTCACGGTTTTGGCTATGTAGCTGTAGAATGGTCTCCTATACTTTTTTTTTGTTGAAACCCAGCCGGCCTGTTACCAGCATGATATAATCCAGCAGCATCCAACCGGCTGCTGCCACCCTCTGCCTTCCCCCACCCTCAACACTGGCGGATATGTCAAAGCAAAAACATCTCTGCATTTCTGATCTCCCTGGGGTCACATCTGTTTTGAGTCAGGCTTCTCATTTGGTTCCAATCCACCGATTTCCTGCTACTGTCCATGAAAAAGAGAGTGCAACTCTGTGGCTTCCCCTGGGTGTAATGGTCTAATCTGTACCTTGTTGTGCACTGTAGAGGGGAGGGGGAATCAGTGCTACTTGGGAGCAGATTTCTCTTATGATTGCACTCTGTTCTTACGCAAAGCACCTTTATTCTTGCTAGCAGTGGCAGCCCCAGATGTCCTGGTGCCCTCCCTGTATCATCTATATTCCTCTGGCCTCTTAATTGAATCCTTCCCTGGCTGGGACAGGCTTTCTTCATTATGGTGAACTGAATCCAATTCTACTCCCTCCCCTCCATCTCCCAGTCTTTCCTTGTGAACACAGGGCAGGCCCCACAAAGCTTCTGTGGGTGGATGACCGCACCAGTGAACTGTTCTTGCAGCTACTGTAATGTTGCTCATGAGGTTAACAGAGCAGGAAAGGCTCAGACAGGTACAAGGTGGTAAAGGCATCTTCTCTGCCAAGATTCTGGCAGCATCAAGATGCAGTTTAGTTCCGAGAAATAACACCTAGTTCTTTTAATCTATGGCTTTCAAAGTAATTTAGATAAAACATCAGGGTTTTGCAACTGGTGAAGTAGCATAAGAATTCTCTCAAGAGCAGTGGCAGAGCCCAGGAGTTGAATGGGTCTCTTCTACTCTCATCCCATAAGATTCTCTCTGTAGGAGGTCAGTATCCATGAGCAATGTTTCACTCTTGTTCTGAACAAGGCAGGACAAAAGATAACAAGTTATCTTTTTTTCACTCTCACTCATCTACTGAAAGTCTCTGTACTGGGGAAGAGTTCAGTCCTCTTACCTTATTTATCCTTTGGCCTCTTAATCTGAGATAGATTACCCTGTATTGAACCATACAATACACATACATAGACTCAAGTTTTCTTTGAATGCTCTCATTCTGGAAGCAGGAGTAATGTAGCAGTATCACCACATTTAAGATAACTCTGCCATGAAGGAAGTTGCATTAGCCCAGGCAGAGCATCACAACTTTATGTTAGTTTTGATACTTTAACTGCCTTGTTCATACTGCAGGAACAGCCAGGTTTATGCCAAGGCAAGTAAACTCAGATAAACTGAGGCACAAATACATTAGCTGCATTTATCTCAAGACAAGTTCTCAAGTGTTGGGAGAAGAACCAGTGTTGCAAATTCCCCAAGTGCCATCACTTTAACTACTAATACACACCCTTCTATTGCACTAAGTACATCTGGATTTCATCAGAGCCTGGATATTATTTTTAAAAATAACCAAATCTTTGGAAAACAAAAGCCCCCAAAACACCAGAACACAACCTCTGATCCAGAGGCTTTTCAGCATCTTCAGGAATGAGAGATGTTACTAGATGTTCTAGTACAAATGTTACTAGAAAGGCTCTAAAGGCAACAGTACAAGGAATCATCTATAGGGCACAAGTATGTTTGTTATGAAACAATTTGGATCCACAGAGGAATTCCATATGTGGCTTCCCCTCTGGTGACTAGAGGTTCCCACCTTGGCAGTGATCCTAGAGTCCCATGCCTACAGGCTCAGCAGCATAGAAGGGGAGTGTGGACGCTGGAAGAGTAATGGGATCATCAGCCGCTGAGGCTGCTACTTGGCACGCCGACAATGTTTGTTTGCACCTCTTTGAAGATGAGAGATGAAAGTGGCCCCCACATGGGCTGCCTTTGATTAGCTTCTTATTTTTAACATTGCAGCTGCGATTATTTTTCTTTTTCTTCAAGCATTTCTTCCCCAGCACCAGAAACTCTGAGGTTCCCTTCTCAAGGGAGGTTCAACTTCAAGGAAACATAACAAAGAGAAGTGTGAATGTAAAGGAGACTGGACAACTCAGGGCCAGTGGGGACTTATGTCATTTTATTTTTAATTTTACTTCCATTTTTTCCCCAATCCCCCATCCTCAGCGGGTTTCAGAAAGAAAATACTTGTTTACTTCTTTTTTAATAGGGAAAATAAATGAGTCCTGGGATTGTACAGAGCTGTCATGAAGAGGAAAATGTCTAATGGTTCAATTCCCAGCTCTGTCACTGAACCACTCTGGGACTTGGGGAAAAGTCAGTTCGCCCATCTGTAAAATGGGATTTATAATGCGTTGCTTCTCAGGGGTATTGAAGGAGTATGAGTAGCATTGATGGAATGCTTCATGCACCTTGGATAGAAGGGGCAATAGCCCTGTGAAGTGCTGTCCTTAATAGATACTTAGAGGAGTTTCCTTCACTGTGGTACTTATCTGACCACAGCAGCCGAGTGCCTCACAGCTACTGATGGATTATTTTTGTTCTATTACCTCTCTGCATTGTAGGATTGTTGTACAGGAAAGCGAGGCAAGTGGCAAACTGTAGGGAATGGACCCATTCACATAGAGAATGTAGCAAAGTCAGGACTAATCCTTTATTTCCTAAATTTCTGCCACACCCACTAGACTTTCCCTCATGCCTTCAAATGACAAAACTCATATGATTAGGAGGAAATTCACCTTCCCTTCTTCCTACATTGGTCAGTCACACTGTGGTTGTCTTTTTACTGCATAAGGGGTAAGTGGTCTGAAAGCGGAGTCAATGTTTGTTGTTTATTAGGCTATTTCCTACCACTTTGTCTTCAGTTTTGTTTCTTTCAACTGATAGAGTAGTCTTCAGCCAATAAATTGGTCAGATGTTAATCCAGTTATCCACAGTGAATGCTGTAGCTTTAACAGAACATCAGGAAAAAAAGTTTACCCTGCTGCTCCTTATTTTCAGGACCAATTTACAGAGATGGTAAAGGGCTATATGTACAAGTGATATCAAAAGAAACTGCTGGTAATTGGTATTTCCAAAAGATAGCTTCACAAAGCCCTGGCCCTTGTATCAGCTCAAGTTTAACTTCTGTCAGAGGGCCTTAAATAAATGCTAGGCACAACCTGATAGCAACAGCGTCAGTTAACAAGATGGAAAAACCTAGAGTGTGGATAAGAGATAAGATAAGCCAATATAAGTAACAATCAGGTTCTCAATACTCATGCACTTCAAAAGAAAAAACACAACCACGTATGTTTATATTTATTTCTTTATGTTATCTACCAAGTCGTTTACCAGCCAAAGAGAAGTGGGAGCACATGGGCTGAGTAAAAAAAAAAAAAAAACACACACACAGCATGCTTACACAAATCCAACCAACTCTGAAAGCAAAATATGTTTCCACCAAAAGTGCCTGCTAAACCCTCTAAAAGACACTTCAGCCTTGTCATGGTGAGTCCGAAAAGCTTATACTAATTCGGTCAAAGCATATAATTTATACATGTTTACTTGTCTTTATGGCATTTCACCTGCTTCCAGGAAAAGAGGCAGCCAGTTGTTCCAGCCCAGAGAACCATCCAGGTAATCACCTGCTCAACCCAACTACTCATAAAGGGATAAGTCAGCCTGAGAGGTTCTTCTCAAGCATATTATACAGACATGT
>JAOQGH010000008.1:3875375-3908627 GCA_025769975.1 Gallinago jamesoni | reverse complement strand
CACCTGCTCAACCCAACTACTCATAAAGGGATAAGTCAGCCTGAGAGGTTCTTCTCAAGCATATTATACAGACATGTATTATACATGATAGCTTATAATATATACCTACTTCAAATTCACTGCAGAGAAGCAACATACTCCATGTCCAACTCCATCCAGTCACACAGACTCCAGGACATTAAATTAACCCCCTGCCAAATTTACTGCAAGCCATCTGACCATACCATTTAGCCACAGTAAAGACAAAATCTATACCTAACTACAGTCAGGAAAGCTGGCAACTCTGTTGAAAACCTATTTATATCACTCAAGGAGATCAATGGAGAGCCCAGGCCTGGAGGCCAGTGACCTTGGATTGACACAAAACTTAAAGGAAAAAAATTAATGGTGTCAGCTCAAGAGACCACAGCTGTTATTTCAGAGGATTCAAAAGCCAGCCCTGCAGCTTACTGATCAAGAAAAGGTGCTTAGGTGGGGATGCATTTTTTGGAAATACAGCAAATACTCACCTATTGCTGGTGCAGGAGCAGAGGCACAGACACGTTTCCCCAGGATACCACAATGGCTGCCTGTGCTGCACAATCAGGTCCTTCACAGCTGCCAAACCTCCTCAAGTCTGTCCCATATGTCACCAGCTGTGGTGTGACACCAGCATTGGTGGTATTGGAAGAAATTTCTTCTCAGGTTGTTCCAAAGTAATGCTGTGGCGAGTTTTCCACAGGCTGCCTTCAGAAGGTGCTCACCTCAGTAACTTTCTACATAAGAAAGCTGAAGAGGAGACCCATGAAGAAGCAGCACAAGGAGAGCAAGACACCAGTTGTCTGAGGATTATGGAGACCACACACACTGCTAAGATAAATTTTCAGGCCTAGAATTTCTCAGTTCCACCTCAGGTCTTCCTTAATGGCCCCAACCCAGGGCAACACCAATCCCTTGAGAAGCCACACAGAGGGCTTTCACAGTCACAAAATGGCCACCAGGGGAAGAGGGTGCCCCATTCCCGACTTACTGAGGTACCAGCATGACACCACGTAGATCCCAAAGCCAGGTACTACTGCACAGATGATGAAAGAAAGCACCCTTAGCAGAAGGGCAACGCTGTGGCACCAGCAGCTACCTGCTGGCCGGGCAAAAATAGCGGGAAACAGCCTCTGGCCCAAACAGGCATCTGTACCTCAGTCTCACAGAGGCTGACCCTGAGGTAAGCCTGGCCTAGCTCACACAGCACTAGCTGCTAGAAACCAACCCTCCACAGCAAACTCCAGCTTTGATGAGGTAACACTGCCAGGAAGGGCTTTTGAAGGTAGAAGAAAAGCCCCCACCCTGTCACAGCTGATCCCAGTTTAGAAAGGACAGCTGAAAACAGAACCTGCCCCACCTGGTATGGCCATCTGGTGGGCTCTGGAGAAAGGTAACAGACTTCTTAGTATATTGCACTGTTTGTTTATTTTTCAGTTAAAATGACAAAAATGAGGTCCTGGAAGCAGCAGGTTACAGGGAAAGTGATATTCAATAGAAGTTGTACAGAGATGGGTTTTATTTTTGGAGTGGCCACTGACTGCTGAGGCAGCATTTGGACATGTTGGTGTGACTGGTACATTTAACATCTCTTACTTCACTTTAACTTAACCTTTTTTAGGCAATAATGTATTTTGGGGTGTACAGGTCTATGCACAGGAGGGCTGTGCTCTCTAACGTGACCAGGTGTGCTACTTGGATGCAAGTCATAGTAATGCTGTCTGTGCTCTGATATTTAATTTGCTCAGGGACTTTTTTTTTTTTTAAAGTATTATAATTTTTATAATTTTTTGGACTGGGAGAGAGAGCCAGGAGGCTGATCCCCCAACCTGGGACCAGTAGCTCCCATTTGATGTCCAACATGAACCCAGCCAGCTCAAGTAGAGAGCTGGCTGCCACATTGTGGCCTGCTCCCCCAAACGTCACATCTGGCTGATGTAAAACACACATGTTTTGACTGAAGCTTTTTCTTTAAAACGCTAACATTAAAGGAAGGTTTGCTTTGTAAAACTGAAACTGTAAAACTCTTCTGAAACCCAATCTGGGGGATTAAAAGAACCACATGAAAAGGGATAAATATGACCTGGACATATACTTCCTGTGCAGAAGTTCGCTGAACATGTGCCTCCCAGCCTGTCAGTGCGAAACAAGACCTTCTGCTCTTATTTTCAGAAGGAAAAAAAAAAAAAAAAAGAGAAGAAAAGAGGAAGACAGGAAATTTTGTAAACTGACAACTTTTTTTCTATCTTGTGGCTAATGTCAGAGACATTGGTTTCTTTACAGTGGCATCTCATACACCTTAGAACTAGAAAAATACACAACTAAGAAATTTAGTATTAGGCAAACTATTCTCATTCATACTATATTGTAAAATTGGGCTTGATTTGATCCATTTTTTACTGGGAGTCAGTGGCAGAACTCCTTTGGATTTTAGTGGGAATCAAGATATGATGGACCAAGTCCAAGGATTCTCTGATGATGTACAGAAGAAACACATGGATAGACAAACAGATCTTCAGTTAGTCAGAAAATGGCTCCGTTTCAAACAAACTAATGCAAGATGTTTATATCAGTATTGCCCGTTACAAATATTAAAACTTGAGTTCCAAAAAAACCCTTTACTTAAATACTATGAGACTTAAAAGGAAAAAAAAAAGAGTTATGCATTCAGTTTTGAATCTTTAAGAAGATATAACATTATTTCTGGTTTTCTTTACTAATAGTGAACTGCTAGAAGCTTGATTACTTATTTTTTTTTATAAAACCAAAGCTGCCATTGTGATTTATTACAGTATGATTTCAGAAGATGAGACTTAGCGAAAAAAGCATATAAGAGCAGGCAATACATAAAAGTCACTATTGTTCTCAAAATAACTTTCTGATCTCAAGTCCTAACACACAAATTGCAGAGGACAAAATGCAATATAATGTAAAATTTGGCATTGCCAATCTGTTTTGGCAAAAAAAAATATAAAAATTGAAAGTTCCTTTATCATAGTCAAGTTCCCTAGAAGCCAGTTACTAATACATTAAATTATGCTGAAAGTGACATTAATTGTTCTACAGCCATAATTTGGAGAAACACAACTGGAATTTAGACGAGATGTAAGGACGGCATTTTTTACAATGAGGGTGGTGAAACACTGGAACAGGTTGTATATGCCCCATCCTGGAACCATTCAAGGCCAGATTGGACGGGGCTCTGAGCAACCTTATCTAGCTGAAGATGTCCCTGCTCATTGCAGGGGGGTTGGACTACGTGACCTTTAAAGATCCCTTCCAACCAAATTATTCTGTGAAATACATAGGGAGCACAGCGCTGAATCTAAAGGCAGATTCCCATCAGAAAATGGTAGGCTCTGAATGTGAAATGTTGTTGGGCACATTCCTGCACCACTGGCCTGTAACTGCTGCAAGAAGCAACCCTGTGGATGCGCAAGCAGGACCCAGCTTGAATCTGAGTTTGAAATTCTCTGTACTTTGGGATGCTTGAGTCTGGAGTTTGTCACTTCGGTGTTGTTTGAGAGGTTCAGTGATTTTCTTTGGTTGCTTTTTAATTTTAGAGTTATTAAGTCTGGTATGATTGGATAATGCTCCATGTTCCCTGTGTGAGATATAGACACCCAATAACCTCACACCATAGTATGTTTTTTCCAAGTGCTCTCTCATTCTAACAGGGTTTGTCTTTGAGATGGAAAGCTCATCTGTTCTACTTGCAGCCTTGGTTTTCTAATTCCAATTTGAAGCCTTTCACAGCCTTTGCTATTGTATAGAGCTGGTAAAAAAAAAAAAAAAAAAAAATTTCTTTCAATCTAGTCCTGACCAAATTTAAAAATAAAACCACTTTGACAGTTTCAAGCCAGAATCAAGCAAAAAATCAATCAAACAAACAAAAAGGTGCATTTCAGAGTCATTGTTCAATGGAGAAAGACCAGTTCCCAAGTCCTTTCCAAATCAAAAGTGGACAGTTCCTCAGCCATTTCCAAGCCGGAAAGAGGCCATTTTATGAGCCAGAAAGCATCCATTTTCTGCGTCAGTCCTGAGCCAGAGAGGCTAGTGCCTGAGTCAGTTCCAGGGGGGGAATGTCTGGCACTTTTCCAAGCTTGGGAGTGTTGCTATCACAGCAATTGTTTGGTGATGCCATCCCAATAAAGCTTCATTATGGTGTTCCTCTTTCTATAAACTTCAGTGCCCTCCAGTGTCCCCAGCAATCACTTATCTAATATTAGGATATTAAAAAATATGGAAAGATTTTAAAGAGACTTATTAAAATGCAATTAGCAGCGTGTACGACTTAAGCAGTGAGATTATTTAAAAAAACGACTTGATTGTGTGGAATGCCACGCACCTTACAGAGATAATAAAGCTGCCAATCAAGTCCATTTTCAAATTAGGAAATTTTCATTCTTTTTTTACAGCCCCCTAAGTGAATATTAAAACTGATTATTAACCTCGGAGTGTAGCAGCGGCCCCTAAGCCTGCAAGCTCGAAAAGGGAGGTTTCATAACTGTTGGTAGCCTGGGCTTCATTCCCCATTTGGACTGAGATTTCTGTGCTTATTTAAAGGGACAGTGCTCGACCCTTTGAATAAGGAAATCTGAAAAGCCTGGATGGGTTCCTTGTTTAGAAAGGGGCAAAGCTCCAGATCTTGACATTGCAACTTGAGAGGCCAAACCAAACTGCCTATACTGACCCTGCCTAGACACTACACAGCAGAGTTTTGCCATCGATAAACTGCAGGTAAGGCTGCCCCCTCATGTCCAATCTGTGAATCTCACCAAATCTTTGAACGCCCTGGCACGTAACCTTCGTTTTTTCCAAGTGAAAATGCGTAGGTTAAATGAATGTTCATGTGGGAACACATGCCTTTGTCATGTCAGGTTGCTCTGCGTAGATTTTTCAGTGTATGTTATTACTCCCAGTTTATGTTATTACTTCCTTTGCTAAATGTAAAACAATGTCTTCTTTTTATTTATTTTTTGTCCTACTGAGAGACAATCAAGTGTGACACTTCCTTCTATTTGACTTTGCTGGCATTTTTATTTTGCCTATAAAAAGATCTTTCTCTGAGAAATTAAGTCACATTACCCTGACTGGTTACTCCTTTTGCAGCTCCTTACTCTGCTGTCAAAGTGGATTTATTGATGCTTCCTGGATTTCTTTCCTCAAGCTTGCAAACTGGAAATGATGAATTCTCTGGAAGGCAGTAAGCTAATTCTTGACTTGAATGCTTTATTTTGGGATAAATGGAAAGATTCAAAGGGAGTTCCTTAGGAGGGGGTAGTCACTGATTCTGACTCCAAAGCAAGAATATATTTTAGCATGTACTTAACGTTAAGTATATGCTTAAATTTACCTTTGCTGATCTCCTAGGGACCACGCACAGGCCTGAAGGTATGTGCTTAGTTGTTTTAGTATATTGGTGCCAGGCTGCTTTGCAGACAATATCTAAACAGGGAGAATGTCACTGAGTTTTGAAGCATCTAGGATAGAAGTTATTTTACCACCACATGTATCTCATGATTGTAGCTCCCTCTGGAATCTAGCTATGGCACCTGGATCTACTTATGATTCGCATGGAAGCTATCTACACATCTTTTCAAAGTAAATAATCTGCCTGGGTTGGATAATGGGGGTTAGGAGGATGACAAATTGGGTTAATAAAATGTCAGCAAGAGCCAGGTTTTAAGTCTGGAATGAGTCACAAGTGAAACAAGTTTAGCGGCCAGGGTTCACCCTTGATCTTGAATTGGTATTTGTCTACATCACTGAATAACCACAAGTGATCCAGTATAATTCAGCATAACTGACAATCCAGTGTCGGCAATATTGTTGGGGTGGAGGAGGGGGAAAGATGTTACTGCCTCTTTAGAGTCATGCCACAGTTAATGAGAAGCACTGAAGAAACAGCAGCCACAAAGATGGCATTAGATTTCCCAAGTCTCTGGGCTGAAAAGAACACCTTCAGCACACCGAATGTCTTGGGCTGTTAGTAGAGCTGGCAGTGTGACTCTCTTCTGCTCCCCAGACTGGAGAAAGTATTTTCATGGCTCACCCATTAAGCTGGTCTGGGTGGGGAATGTATGGAGCAGTTTAGTATGCTCATCAAGATGAACTGAATATTGGTGATATTTTCGGAGTCTGAAGGCTAGAAGGGAAAGATAGGAAGTCAGGCAGTATTGAAGTACACCACTGAAGACATATGGAGACTTGGTGAGGTGTACTACAACTGCATATAAGAGTTCTGAAAATAACTCTTGGTTGTTGGGGGTTTTGTTGTTTGTTGGGGTGTTTTTTTCATTTTTTCCATTTCACACAACTATTCACTGCTAGGCAAAGTTTACAATGATTGGAACCACACTGGCAATGACAAAAAGAATTAAGGAGATGTAATGGGCATATAATCTTTGAGTTCATGAGATACTAAATGTATGGTAATGCCAGCAGAGTAAATAACTCAGTTATTAACATATTCTAAAATTAGATCAAGCAAAAACAGCATTCGCAAATACTGAGACAATTCCTGGCAAAGAATAGAGATTACTGAAAAGGTTTGAGTGAGTGCTATGAATGGGTGATTGCCAGGCTGGAAAGCAAACTTCCAAAAGCACGAAGACTTTGTCCCAGAAGCTGCCTTGCATTCCTTGATTAGGATCAGCTTCAAGAAAAGCCTCACCGTGGGTGCTGGCAGAGCCAGACATGAAAAGAACAAGTTCTACCTAATGCCAAATCTTCCAGCTGCAGCTTTGACAGTAGGAATCGCCCTGCAAGTCTGTACTCCAGAAACTCACAGCACGGAGTTACACAAAGGGTAAAGCAGCAGGAAGTCTGATATGCAGCAATTAAAATACATTACACTAACCAACTGAAAAAATAACCTTCTGTTATTTGTAGCACCTTATTGAGCAAGATAAGTTTTGATCCAGATATTCCTGAACATGGAAGAAGGGAATAACTAGATGACATGGAGTTTGTTTCTATGGTCTTCTCCACTCCTAAAAACAGGCATGGAAAAATCCAAAATAGAAGTCTGGATTTTTCTTTATTTTTGAAAAAGGGGAGAGGGAAGTATATCTAAAGCAATCCTTCACTAGCAAAGAGCAGTTCCAAAACCTGGGATCTCCACTCCATCTGAGCTTCCCTAACCCAGGCTGTGTGTTCCAGAATTCCCATCTAACTCCTCCAGAATCCCCGAGCTGCATCTCAGCAGTTCCCTCCAGGTGTCAGCCTTGCACTTCACATGAAATTTTCTTCCCTCAGCCACATTTGGAGTGAAGTGCTGGGTTCAGTAGAAATTCCTGACGAGATCATCAGAGATCTTAAACTATTAAATGCATTCCCTAATTTGATTTCAGGAAAAATGCTAAAATATCACAGCCCCACAAGGACTGCCTCAAAATGGTAGAACCTATGCCATTGTGTAAAGGAGAGGCTCTAAATGGGCCCATTAGCTTTCTACAGTATCTGCCAAGAGAACTGTGAACATCTGCCAGCCCAGAAACAGTTCAGGAGCCAGGACTTTCACTTAAGTTGTTGGGGTTTTTTAAGGATGTAATTGACAAGACTGTCCTTTCTTTGGCTTTAATTCCTAACTGCTTCCCAAGATACTAAAAGCTTCTGCTCTCCTCTGCACTTTTGCACGTATATCAGAGCTACACTGAGATTCTTCTCAATTGGATCTCATCGTGGTAGAGCCACTGGAAGCTAGAATGAAGGCAAGCACATGCAGGTCCATCACTCTACTCCGATTTCAGGATTAAGATTGTTGGCAGTGCTGTTGTTTGGTTTAGGACTAGCACTGTGGGAAAGACAAAAGAGATAAATGGGCAGTCAGACACACTTGTAGCTGTAGGATTGGGCAGATAGCCTGGAGGTCACAAGTAAGATTCCCCTTACCATGTTGCTGTAGTTTACAATATTGCTCTGAATTGCTACAAATCTTTAGGCAGGTCCAATTTAGGTTGTATTTTTAAAACTACACGCATAAGCTATAATGCATGAAACTGTGAAAACAGTGAAATTCTTTGGCAGAGCGCGAAAAGAGTTGCGTCAAGACTAAGATACGTCGTGTGGGTGAGGAAAGTTTGCAAAAATACAATATTTGGATCAGACTAAATTGTCTTTCAATTTCATGAGTAGAAATTGGACAATTGACAGTCTGTTGATGTAGCAAGTTTTGAGACAACAACCATGGATGAGAAACTGGGCTGAATTCAGGTATTTAATTCTTGTAGTGTAGGCCACTGAAGAGCTATTGCATAGCAACAATTTTCAGTAATTACTGAGCTGGGAAGCCTTCAAGTTTAGGCTATTGATGGGTCCAAAGGTCTGTATCCCATTAACTGTCATAAGACAACTGGCAAACACAGTAATGAATGCAGTTTTCCAGAAGATCTTTCAGAAAGTCTGAGCATTTCAAGATTTTTATAGCTGTTAAGAGAAAGTCTGTCATCAAAGCACAATTCTGAGTGTCAGGTGCCACCAGTTTTTCATTATGGACTTTCAGAATGACCTTGGGGAAATTGGCTTATGCCAATACCTCAGTTTTCCAAATGGTTGCCTACAACATTTAACTGGCCAGAGTGGGATTAATTGCATTGTAAATGTAAGGGCACTAAAAAGACATGAAAAAATTCAGAAAGAGAAAGATAGGACTCTATCACCTCTGGCAGTTTCAACTGCACAAAAAGTCAATTTGGTCACATCTGGTTGATCAGTAGCTCTCACCACTCTCATCAAGAATGACTTTCTGTTCTACAAGCTTTAGTTCTCCCCTTTCCGCAGCTGTCAACTATTTCTCATGTAAAGGTCTTGCTCCTCTTTCAAAATTACCTGTATTAAAGCAAATTATGTGTTCTCTTCCTTTCCTAGTTGAAAGTCGTTTACATGAAGAATCACAGAGCTGAGATTATAGATACTGGGGGAGGGAATGCAGAAATATAGCTAAGACTGGAAATTTGGGTGGGCCTCAATTTATGGTGGACAGCCAAAGAACAAATGTCTGGTGTCATTATAAATCACTTATATTGCAAATGATTTAAAATAATGAAAACCCATATGCATTAAATTTTGCCCTGTACATCCATTTCACGTATTTTAAGTAGACAAAAGATAGATTTTACATAAATCTTCAGTAAATGTACTTTGAAAAAATATCACCAGGCAGTAAAACCTAACCATTTTAAAAACAGTCTTTGTCTTATACTTGAGCTCCCGCTTCAGCGTGCAGCGTTCAAAAATAGCAAAAGAATTACCCCAGACTGCCTGCTCTTTGCAAGAAAAGAGAAGAAAAAAAAAAACAAACCAAAAAAACAAAGAAGGAAAACAAGACAAAACAGATTTAGAATAGATCCTGCCAAAGTTGTCCTTCACACTGTTCCAGGTCTTACAGGAAGAGCTGCTACACGTTACCCAAGCCACCTGTGGCTTTGCCTTTGAAGAAGTCTATTTCCAACCTCCAGTGTAAATACTAATGTTTATATTCAGCATTTAGGATCTGTCACACACCCACACTCACAATTTTATAGACCTGAAGCTACCTCTCCAGCACAGTTCCCAGTCTGTGGATTTTGTCTTTTGGTTTATGACAATTTGTGCTGATGGAAGTTTGTGCTCTTCTGTGCTGGCACTTACTCCACAAACTAGTAAAAATGTCTCTGAATCCCAGCTCCAGTAACTGTAAGAGACAGCAAATTCCTTTGGAAGATGCCTGGCACATCTTCACCAGGAACTGAGCTCTGGGAACTGACTAGATACGTCTGAGAATCACAGGCAGAAATTCTTCCCAGGCTCTGCTGTGGATGGTCCAGAAAGGCAAGGGAGGTGACTTGCAGATGGTTTGATGTGACTCTGCCAAACAAAACAGAATGAAGTTAATTTTGCATTCTCTGTGTACAAGATGCAAACATTTGACAGTTCCCACAGGTACCAATCAAACAAGAGATGTCAGATACCACACGCTGGTGTGCACCCTCGTTCACAGCAATCAGCACCCAAGTGCCAGCAGTAGCTCTGGAGCTGAGAGGGGCCTTTTGTCACCATTGGTGGGTTTCCAATTGCTACAATGCATTTTTAGTTCCTAAGAGAGCTCCCACCCAGGTCCATCCTTCTGTATGATGGGGCTGGGTTTAATGAGCAGCAGCCAGGACGCTGCCACACCTGGATGGCTGACCCCAGCTGTTTCAAAATCAGCTTTTAATCAATTTAATCAGCCTCACTCTCAGATAAGCTAGTTGCTTATTCTGATTATTTCTTGTCCCACCAAGACTCAATATCTGTCTGGTGGTAAAACAAGTAGCAGCAGTGACTCTCTGTACCATGTCAGCTAGGGAAATAGCACCAAAGTTATTTTTGCAAAACAGCTACTAGGGCTGAAAGGACCCAGACTGATGGGGACTGAGTCCTTCCAGATCTTTACAAGAGCAAAGCATGTAAAAAACCTGACTTTGATTGTATTTACTGAAGGATTAAAAAACACATTACCCCTTATAATCACTTGGAAGCGTTAAGTAAATAAGGACATGAACCAAAAAGAAGACGGAAATTCTGCCCTTTAAGAAACAAGACTAACCCATCTCAGGTGGATGAAAAACGAGGTAACTGAAATGATGGCTTTATAGGATCATGGGAAAATTGCCTGAAATATTTCAGGTGCTATAATGAAGCCTTAGATGCTGTTTCAACTAAGGGGAATTGGGAAGAGTGTTACTGTGAGAACCATGGACAAAGTGATTTTTCCAGGTACTTTACATGGGCGGAAGAGGCTTATTTTGTTTAAGGGAAGCATTTCTGGGCTGTAAGGTATTATTAAATTCTTATGTCAATAACTTGCTTGTGTATGGAAAGCTCTATTTATGGCAGATATTTCTGGGGAAGGAAAGAAGTGATTATTGCAAATGTCCCTTGGTGGCTGTGATAGGTCCTTTAAAGAAAAAGGAGAAAAACATAAGTAGTGTAAAAATACTACTTCTAATGTGTACAAATGGATTTTCAGTTGTAGCTAGGAAAAAAGAAATACTGCTGATTTTGTTCCTTCAAGGGAATAGCACCTCCTCTTCTGTTTAATTGGAAGCTCAAATTACAAAGAGAAATAAATAAACTGAAGGGTGCCCTGCTCCTTCAGGCAACTGCATTCAAGGTGGGCTTTATTTGGTGCATGTGGCAGAGAAGATTGTGCTTAGGAATGAAAGAATAGGGTAAGGCTGATTGAAAGGATGCAGACTCCTTAAAGGCACAGTGATAACATGCCTTTTTATTGTTGTTTCCTTGCTAAATGTATTTAGAATAAGAATCAACACAGAGGATCTAATGTCTCTATGTTGCTCAGACTTATTTGCAGAGAACACAGAGAAACTGTGATCATGCTCCTTACATGCAGAATAAAGAAGGAGAAACCTGATGCTGATAGAAAACAAAACATTCCTGCTGCATAAGGCTGAGAAATGGGATTTATTAACTATTGGCAATATCAGGCCAGATCCTGACTACACTAAAACGCCATCATTCATTAAATCCTCCTGCTTTTTACTGCTGTATGACTACAAATAGGCCCAAGCACTCCATGGTTTCAGTACCCACAGTTGTGGGTTGTTTTTTGTTTTTAATCATGAGGTTATACTTAGATGCCCATTGATGTTGTTTTTCATCCCGAGTGCTTTTGGGAGGGTGAACAGCTGATCGTTACACTGAGTTTGCTCGTACCCATGAGCACACTTAACCTAGAGCAGCAAATAGTTATTGTATTGCATTTTGGTTTGTGCCTGTGGGCACACTTAAGTCAATATACATGATGGCTAGTACCATGTATTGCATTTGTCTACACCCACGGGCACTCCGAATTGCCAGTGCGAGGGAATTGGTGAATTAACTAGCTCTATGCCCACTGGTGTAGTTACTTCAAGAGCAATACTACTGTTAATTGCTTTAACTTAAATCTAATGATAATGCGAAGTAACAGAAGGAAAGAGCTGCAAGAATCCCAATTCTTACAGAAAATGGGTAGTAGCATTTGTTTAATTCCAAGCTTGTTTGTTGCCAAAACTGAGGCACAAGCTCTTGGGGCAGAAGTCTCTGCTGTGAATAATTGCCCTTCTTTCCCTGTCTGTTTTACAGCCATCGAGCTCACTGCTCTCTCCAAGCTTTTACCTGCATGAAATCTAGTTCAGGGTTGATGCTTACTCTGCTCATTAGTGAAATTACCACCAGATGCTTTGTTAGATAGAGGTCACTCTGGCTGAATGCCATGACAACCTCTTCAAATAGCATGATTGCTAAACTATAGCTTTGACTCGGAATGGTGCAGTAGGTAATGTTGACACGCTGCAATTACCGCTCAGTCCTCAAAGCGTGTTCAAACAACGCTGACTACCTCAGTGCTGACTTGGCAACACCAGAACTGGGTTTGGGATGTATATTGTGGATGACTAGAAAATGTAGGAATTTCATGAGAACGCCTACACGGAGCATTAGCTTATCTCGTTAGCCTACGTCTAGTCAGGTCTCTCAGAACTCTGTTGAAAAATGGTAATTAAATGATAAGGCTTAATCTGAAGTTGCATAGATGGGCTAGGTTTCAGTGGTGCTGGGAGCCAGTTTTTGCAACTGAAGAAGTCTTAAGTGGGAGTTTTAGATACTCAGCAGATACATTAATGCAAGGGACTGGATTAGCCTTTCCTAGCTGTAGGGTCATCTCTCCTTACTAGTAAGACTTATTTTTAACTTCTTTTTAGGAGACTGGTGCAAGGAAGGTCAAGCTAGATGGGCACTGGGAACACTGTGCACGAGTAGACTGGGTGAGTGTCCCAGAGGAACAGACAAGGAGAAAGGAGGGGGAAGAAGGTAGAATTCTGTTCCTTGCAATAGCGTGGTACGGTCCACTGGTTCAGCCACTGAGCTGCGTAGAGAAAGCTCTGCAGTGCGCTCCTTCTCTGTGTGACGATGGCGGGCAGGACTTCACAGCTCTGCTAATGACAACCCTGTGTGGCTTCCTGCTCATGTGCATCTCCTAATGAAAACTGATTGTGTTACAGATGTCTCTGGTGCGACTTGCAACTAATGTGACTGTGACTGATGGACCAGATAAGCATATTATTAGAGCATCAAAGTAAAATGACTCGGAGATGTGGAATGGCAACTATCCAGATACAAAATGATGGATTAAAACTGTAAAACGGCTGTTAACTTAGAGCTTTATAGTATTACCACTGCAAAATAAAAACATGGAGGGTTTATCTAGAAGGTTATGCTACTGGGAGCAAATGATTAACTTTATAAAAAGAACCAGACCAGGTGGAAAATACCACGTTCCTGCCACCATTGTTCTTCTTTTCCATGTGGTTCTTTTGCACACAGACTTGTGTGAGGGACACGAGCAGAGAAGGCTCGGCACGGCAGCCTGGCTACCAGTCCCTCCTGTGACTCCAGCTTAGGAAAATGTACAGATGGCTCTTCTATGTATATATTAAATTCTTCTTAAGAGTCAGAAAAGTGGCAGAAAAAAACCCCATGAGTGTCCCTTAGCCATCCTGGCTTTGGAGTTCAGTTGGTAATAATGTATCATGAGATTTAACCATTAAGTCCTTCCGTTAAAGGGAGACTGGGTCTAGAGAGGATTAAGCCAAGTTATAGCAAACACTTACCAGGTATTAGAGCACAGGGATAGAACTACGTGCTTTTTTAACTTCTAGCAATCCTATGAAATTTTTTTATACAAGTTTGGAGCAGGGCAGTGAATGGGGGAAGAGAAGCAAAAGGAAACTAAGCCCAAACATCTGGAAGAATTAATTAAGATGTCACTTCTGAGTGGTGAAGCGGTTGTTGGGGAACAGGGGGAGAGTGTTGGGCTGAGACACTAAATATGATGTACAGCACTGAGCTGCCATGAAACTGCCCATGTTAGTCACTCTGGTTAATCTACTTCTTCCCAAGATCCCCAGGGAATGCCTGCAGGAGATCTGCAGACAGAGGCATGTTGGATCAACCCTTTCAACCAGGCACAGGGCAATGCTCTTCAAGTGGGAACGTGTCCCAACTGGTATCGCTCATTCCTGTCTTTTGGGGAGAGGGTTTGCCTCCTGCACTATCGCTCCAGATAACCTTCGACAGAGGCACTTCCAGGTTAGTGCTCGGGGCAGGCTCCTCCTGCCCAGCCGAGAGCTCTGGGTCATTCATGGCCGGCTGCTCCCTAGGGATGGAGACCCCTCACCATCCCTCAATAAACTGCTCCAGGGGTTGAGAGCTGTTAGAAGGAGCGCGTGTGCAGGGAGGTCGGTGGGATTTTTGCCTGGTTTTAACCTGAAGTCTTTTTTATGGCCGAAAACTAAGTGTGCAAATTAAGTGCGCTGGTTCTTGTCCCTCTGGTAGTGGAGAGGGGACAGAGAGGGGTGGCCGGGGACTCTCTCGCAGGCCGGGGCGTTCCCCGCACTCCCCCCCCTCTCCGTAGGTCCCTGGTCAGAGCTCTGCCAGGGAGTTGGCGGCTCCGCCGGCGGGGCCGAGCGTGGCTGATGTTCGCCCAAAGCCCTGACCGGCCTCCCAAACTCACCGGGGAGCCGTCGGTGCGGTCGTGGAGTCCTTTACCAGCTACCGCCGTTACCTTGAGCGACGGCCGCTACCGGGAAAGCGGGTCCTTACCCCGCCTACGGCGCTGCCCGCCGCCGCTCCCACAGCCAGCCCGGCCGCAGTGCGGCTCCGGGGCTCTGCCGGGAACAGCGGCCCGTTACGGGGGGTTCGGCCCAGGCCCGGTCGGGACCTCCCGTGCCCACGTGCATGTGCGCGCGCGGGGAATCCCGCCCCGCTCCCCGGGGGAGCCCCCCCCGGCCTCGGGCACTGGAACCGCCCCGCCACCGCCCCTTCCCGGCATCCCCCGCGCTCGCCGCGCGCTTGGCGCAGGCGCGGGCAGGGCCGCACCACCGGCCCCGCCGTTAGGGGGGAGCGGATCGGGGAGCGCTCCCTCCGCCGCCGCCCCTGTCCCGGAATACAGACCAAGGCTCCGATCAGGCACGGGCCACTCGTTGCCGGAGCGCGATCGGGGCCCATCGAACTCCCCGTGGCCGGTCGCGTTCTGCTGCCATCCCTCCCCGCCGCTGGGAGTGGTTTGTCCCACGGCCCGGCCCGGCCTCTGACGGGGGCCCCGGCCGCCATTTTGTGCGGCGCCAGCGGAGGGCAACGGGTCGGTGCGCGGCGGAGGCGGTGAGGGTCGCCCGGAGACGCCGCTCCCTTCCCTGGCCGGTGAGCGGAGCGCGGCGGGGAGTGTTCGGGGTCCGCTCGGGCCGGGGCTGCCGGCGGTGGGACCAGCGTTGGGGACCGCGCCCGGAGGTCGCGGGCTCGGGTGGGCCCGGTGGGGCCGTTCCCCCAGCCCGTCACCGCTCCGGGCCCCGCTGGGGGAGGCCTCGGCGGCGCTGGGGAATCCCTGCGTGCCTGCGGGAGCCGTCGCTGTAGGTCCCTCTCCGGGCCGCGGGTCGGGCCGAGCTGTTGGTCCGTTCGTGTGTCGGCGCGGCAGGGCCCGAGGCTGGGCTGTCAGGGAGTGACGCCTTTCGGAGCGCCCCGCCGTGTCACCGACGCAGCTGCGCTCGTGCTTTAAGGCCAGGGCGATGAAAACCAAATCAAGGGGAACGAGGTGATGGCTCACGCCCGCTTCCCCCCGCCCCTCTCTCCTTTACTTCAGTAATCTCCAGCGAAGATGTCGGAGTATATCCGGGTGACGGAGGACGAGAACGATGAGCCCATCGAGATCCCCTCGGAGGATGACGGCACCGTCCTGCTCTCTACCGTCACCGCCCAGTTCCCCGGGGCCTGCGGGCTGCGCTACCGGAACCCGGTGTCCCAGTGCATGAGGGGGGTCCGGCTGGTGGAGGGCATCCTGCACGCGCCAGAAGCCGGCTGGGGAAACCTGGTCTATGTTGTTAATTACCCCAAAGGTTTGTCTTCGTTCCTTCGTTCCTCCTTTTTTGCGCAAACCACTGCTGATCTAATATGGCTACAGTGTTATTGTCGAACCCTCCTATTTACTGAACTTCAGTGATTTTATTCGGAGAGTATTTATGAAAAGTAGATTTCGCTCCACTGAGTTTTGGGATGTGCAGTGAGATTTTTAACTTTGCCCATCCAGGCACTTTAATGACTAAGTTTTGCATTACCCTTGGAGGGTTCGCAGCCTTATATAGACCTTTGGTGAGTGTGGGTGTCACGGGATCTCTGTGGACGCACAGACACTTCTCCTCCAGCTGTGGTGAGGTCAGAGGTGCCATTTAAAAATGCTCAGGACAAGAGCAGCCTCACCCCTCTCACCCGCACCCCCCCAAATAAAAAGAAAAGAAAGGGAAGTCAATCACTAATGAAGTATTCTTGTTCAAAATCATGTTTTCTCCACATCCCTACAGGACTGTGAATGTTACTGCATAATACTTTAGTAAACTAAGACAAAACTAAGTCAAATTGCGTTTGGGAGGAGGCCTTAAATGTAGACAGTTCTTTCTTCTCTCCTTAATAGTTGTATCGGAATTATTATAATAAGCTGCCAGCACGTGTCTTTTGTTGTCTCTACTTTTTCTTATCACAATCTATGATTTTATACTATTTGGTTCGTAATCAGTGGAAACAATGATGTCTGATGTACTTCTTTATATTCAGATAATAAGAGAAAAATGGATGAAACAGATGCATCATCAGCTGTGAAAGTGAAACGAGCAGTTCAGAAGACTTCGGATTTAATAGTCTTGGGTCTTCCCTGGAAAACCACTGAACAAGACTTGAAGGAATATTTCAGTACATTTGGAGAAGTTCTGATGGTGCAGGTAAAATCCTTTTGCAGCTCAAGTAAGGAGGGACATTAGGTAGAAACTGGGTCTCTGGACACAGGCAGCAGAAACAGACCAACAGCCGCAGGAACTCGGGGAAGGTGTGAAGCCCCGTGTCTCTGTGCCCAGGTTGCATTTTGTTCCGTGAGCTTTGCAGCTGTGGGGTTGTCTGGGTACAGATGGTCAGGGGTGTTTGGGAGTGGTAATTCATGCAGATCAGCTTAATGAATACAGTGTTTTTAAGAGCTTTTTAATTGATATTACTGTTGGTAATTGTTGCAGCTAGTATGTGTGTGGTTTTATATATGTGTTAAGGAATTAGAGAGTGCTGTGATGGGAGCGTTTGCAAGACTGATAAACCCTCAAACAGAACGTCATTGAATTCACTCAGTGACAGCACGATTTGTCCCAGCAGTTACGACTGTGTGATCACTGCCTGTTGGCCTGTATCGCACGAATCCTGCACCAGCTGAGTGACACGTGCGCTGTTTCTGTGAGCCTTTTTAAAGTCTGCTTTTTTTTTTTTTTTTTTTTCCCTTAGGTTAAGAAGGACATTAAAACTGGCCACTCAAAAGGTTTTGGTTTTGTTCGGTTTACGGATTATGAAACCCAGGTGAAAGTAATGTCTCAGCGGCACATGATAGATGGAAGATGGTGCGACTGTAAACTTCCCAATTCTAAGGTACTTTCATATGTATTGCTAGTTTTATTTTTACCAAACACTCAAAAGTGAACCTTTTTAGCAGCTGTGCTGGGTTAGCAGATGAGCAGGTTAACGACGCGCTCTTGGATGTGGCCTTTCAGTCTGTGACTGGCCAGGACAAGTGAGAGCAAGGAAGGAAAATAGGGAGGAGGTGGGTGAACAGGAAGTGAAGTGTTGGGAAAACTGCTTGTTATATGGGGGAATTAAGCACAGATGGAAATCTGAAAATGTTTTAACATCCAGCAGTACCTGCTTAACTTGTCTGCATGAATAAATGGGGAATAGAGAAGGTGGAGTAATTAACGCAGGAAAGATCAGAATGAGCCTTTGAATTCAAAACTGAATGTGAAGCTTCTATTTCCTGTGTGTATATATGCAGTTATTACCCCCCAAAAAAGCACCCTCCTGCAGTGGAGGAGGATCTTGTCACTGTTCCTGTGTATCGCTCCTGTCTTCATTTTCTTGTGACTCTTCTCCATCTGTACCAAGGTGCAGGCATGTTCTGAACAGAACTTATATTTTTTTAAGTCTTCAATTTACACTCTCAAACTTTCTTGATCTTCAGTGCTCAGAACAGGTTAGATTAAGATAATGTAACTTGTTTTTTAAAGATAATGGTGATTTCTTTTTCATTTTTTTCCTTTTTTTGTCCCTTCAATTCTTTCCAGCAAAGTCCTGACGAACCTTTGCGTAGCAGAAAGGTGTTTGTCGGGCGCTGCACTGAGGATATGACGGCAGATGAACTGCGGCAGTTCTTTGCCCAGTATGGAGAAGTGGTAGATGTCTTCATTCCTAAACCCTTCCGAGCTTTTGCTTTTGTTACATTTGCAGATGATCAGGTATGTCTCAAAATATTTTAACCTCACATTTAGACAGCCTGTGTTTCAGTAGCTTGCTAGAGTGCTATTTCTGAACTACATATGAATCACTTGTCCACTGTCTCGAGAATCCCAGAGGTATTAGGCTGGCTTGATTTATTGAACTGTTGAAGGTTACACTTTTCAGATGCTGTTGTACAGGCAGGTTTTCACACTGCAGTTAGTGCAGCAGTGAATGCAAAGATAAAACACTCCAAATTGGATTAAGTACATACATATGCTTCCTTTGCAGGTTAAATATCTGCTCTCAATCATGTGGGTTTTTTTTTTATCTTGTACTACTAACATTTAAAAAGAAGGAAGTCTAACACATATTTAATCAATCCCTTATTTCTTATAGGTTGCCCAGTCTCTTTGTGGAGAGGACTTGATCATTAAAGGAATCAGCGTACATATATCCAATGCTGAACCTAAGCACAATAGCAATAGGCAGTTAGAGAGAGGTGGAAGATTCGGTGGTAACCCGGGAGGTTTTGGGAACCAGGGGGGGTTTGGCAACAGCAGAGGAGGCGGGGGAGGCTTGGGGAACAATCAGGGCAGTAACATGGGAGGAGGGATGAACTTCGGAGCCTTTAGCATCAACCCTGCCATGATGGCAGCGGCGCAGGCGGCCCTGCAGAGCAGCTGGGGCATGATGGGCATGCTGGCTAGTCAGCAGAACCAGTCGGGGCCGTCGGGGAACAACCAGCCCCAAGGCAACATGCAGCGGGAGCAGAACCAGGGCTTTAGTTCAGGGAATAACTCCTACGGCGGCTCCAACTCGGGGGCAGCGATAGGCTGGGGCTCGGCCTCCAACGCCGGCTCCAGCAGCGGGTTTAACGGAGGCTTTGGTTCAAGCATGGATTCCAAATCGTCAGGCTGGGGAATGTAGACGCAGTGGGCTCTGATACTGACTCTATGGTGGGAAATCAAATTTTTCTAACTCATGGTAAGTATACTGTAAATTACATATATACTAAAATTTTCCAAATCAGTTTGTTCAGTGTGCAGTATATTCAGCAGTATTTTTGACATTTTTCTTTTTTACAAAAAAAAAAAAAGAAAAAAGAAAAAAAAAAGACAAAGAAAAGAAAGGTAAAAGGAATTTTATAAGTTTTGTTACATATCTTGTTGGAATACTGAATGTTTGGAAGCGGACTGCTGTTTGCCCGATAGGTAAACTAACACTACAATCGATAGGAAAGGTTTCTCCTGTAATACTTTGTCCCTTGTTTCCTGGCTACCTGAATTCTTTGCATGTTCAAAATGGAAACCATTGGTCAGAAACAGCATTCTCTCCCTCTTGTTTTTAATTTGATCCCACCATAAGACTCTCCAAGTGCCCAGTTGGAGAACACGGTGTCCTTTTTGTTTCATTTGTGGTTTGTTTTTGTTTTTTCTTTTAACACTGTCTCCCCTCCATACTAAAGTACGATATGAAGGCTTCATTTAATCTCCGCAGTTCATCTCATTTCAAATGTGTATGGAAGAAGCACTTCATTGAAAGCAGTGCTGTAAATATTCTGCCTTAGGAATACTTCTGTCTACATGCTTTCTCATCCAAGAATACTTCATCACACCGCACATGCTGCGTCTTAGACGGTGGGTGTTCCATTTTTATCCGCTACTCTTTATTTCATGGAGTCGTATCAACGCTATGAACGCAAGGCTGTGAGATGGAACCAGAAGGCTGTTTGAACTTTTGAAACCTTGTGTGGGATTGCTGGTGGTGCCGAGGCATGAGAGGGCTGGTATGTGCGAGATAAAAGGAGAGAGCGCATGCAGAGACCTGGTGGTGCATTAATGGGATTTTATTTTACTTGGCGAGATGTCTCTCAATCCTGTGGCTTTGGTGAGAGAGTGTGCGGAGAGCAATGATAGCAAATAAAAGTACGAGTGTTTATTGCATTCAAAGGACATCCATATGTGGAAGACTTTAAGTGGGTTTTATACCTAGTTAATCAATTAGCTGAATGTGTTATGTGAAATGAATATTTGTATTTTTTTTCCCTTATGTCAACTGCTGTGAATGCTGTATGGTGTGTGTTTGTGTTTTTTTTTTCTGTTAATGATCTGTAAGTGTGGTAACGTGAATCGAAGATGATGGGGTTTGTGATGAGAACATTGAGCTTGTGGTGTGCTTTGCGGTAGCTCTCGCGGCAGAGCTCCCGGGCGAGCTCAGTGTGCCTCTCCAGGGTGGAAGCTCCACTGTCTGTAAGATATCCATAAGAATGCTGTTTGCTGCAGTTTCGTGTTTGGATGCTTTTTATAAGATTTGTCACTGTAGGAAATTCTTAAATAAAACTGATTTAAGTAATATGTGTCTTTGTTTTGCAGCCCTGAATGCAAAGAATTCATAGCAGTTAATTAATTTTTACCCTTTTGAGATGAACTTCTGTAAAGCCTTTTTTGCAGTAATTCGGTCTGTTTCAGATAAACATGCTCTAAAAGTTGACAAGGCAAACGGAGGCACCACGTATCGGTACCCGACACCCAACTTTAATCCACTGTATTTTTGCACTGGTCAGTGATACGTATATAGCTAAAAATCCAGCGCCCACACCTTTGGGTGCCCGCACCTAGAATGGTAAGCAGTTTCCTCCACATTCCATCTGTGCCAAGGAACGGTACTTACTTCTTCTTTTAGGAGTTGGGAGCTGCTCAGCAGAAGTGGGTCGGGGGAGACAGACACCACCACCGTGTCTTTCTGTCCACAGTATCTCCTCTGGAGATGTTCGGTCTTTAACTTGTTCCATGCCCTGCCCGCTCCTGGGCAATAGGGTCCTGCTACACTTCTAGCTCAGAAACAAGCTATGAACTCATGTTTGAAACTAGCCCCAGGAAGGACCTTCCTGCTGAATAAAGCATTGGTAACTGTACATAGACTTTGTCAGAAGTCTTAATCTGAAAAACTAAGTTTTACGGATGCAGAAGTGTCAACTAAGATGCAGCTTCTTAACAGAGCAGGATGTTTCAGCAGAAACTGGTGGAAGATTGTTTCCACTGGTGGTAGGAGCTTGAGGGCTTTAATTTACTTGCACTTGAAACCCACTGAACCTCAATCCCTATTTTTTTATACACAATAGTACTGTAGCTAAGAATATTCTGGCAATGGATATTTACATAGTTCTTTACCTATTTAACTTATACCTTCATTACTGTGTATTACATTGAGGCTGCTGAACAGAAAGCCATCTGAACAGCAGACAAAACTGCCCTCCTGTTAGTTTGCCACTTGCAGTATAAAAAAAGCTGGGTCTTGATATACATCGTTAAGGGTTTTAAGAGGGGTTCTGGACACGGGGGCTGAGAATTCATCTCACACTCCTGTTGTTCACATCCCACTGCAAAAAGTTGCTTAGATTTTTTTTTTTTTTTTCCTGCACCTGTCGGAATAATCTCCAAACTCTGCCATCTGTGAATTTTGCATTTTAGCACTTGCACTATTAACCAGCTACTTCTGCTGAGTAACACTTAAAAATGGTATTCTGGGACCTCCAAAGCCTAACTGTGACCCCCCCCCGCAAGGAACTTCATGGTAAGTTTTTGTAATTAGCATGGCTTTAATTTTGTTTAAATTGTCCAGGTTTAGGTTTTAACAGGCTCGTTGGCAGCACTGAGTAATCTTTGCTAATAATTTCAGCCTTCCTTCACCCTCAAACAAAATTCCCTGAACATTTTAGAATAATTTTCACGTTTCAGTGGTACTTTGGAACTGCTTTACGTACTCCAGTGTTTATAAGCAAGTAAATAAACTACTGTTGAAAACATATCAAAGTGTTTGGAGTCATGTTTGGGGTTTTTTCCAAGAGATGTCATTTTCAGTTACATCATTCTAGAAAGCAAGACGCCAATGACAGAATGTGAGATGCAAGAAAGAGGTAGTTTCTGTCGATGAGGGGATATGTACTGTCACAATAGGGTTTTTCTTATAATATTGCTCCTAATTAGTTCTGAGAATCTGTTGTCAGCTGAACATGTACTGAAATTATAAAACTGAATGTGCAAGGCTATTCTATAAAGTTATATTCAGGAAAACAGAGGCCCTTGGAAGCCACAGCGTTGTAGGGAAACGTCCCCAAATGCAGTTGGGGTTTCTCAGGAGGGAGAGGGGGACGGTACCTCAATGCTCCACATGCTTTTGCTGGACACATGTTGGTTCAAAAGCTGCCATCTTACACGAATCCACAGCACTATTTAAAAAATAAACAAAATATTTAAGAGTAATGCCTTCTTTGCCTGCAGATGGCAATTTTGTACATTTAAAGGTCTTTTAACAGCTGGTGGGACAGAAAACAAATTAATACTTAAGGTTTTTTGTCTTCTTTAACAGAATGGTTACGCTTAGAAAACAGCACTAAATCCTTAATGTTTATTAAGTATTTAAATACTCCAGCTGTTAATGTAATCTAAGCAACAGCTGGTAGGAATTGCAAATAAAAGTCTTATTAGAATTATTTAAAATAATGTTTCTAATGCAAATGCTGTAATTGGTGATTCCTGCCCCACTACGGACCCCGAGCCGTGTGCTGGCCTGGGTACCCGAGAGCCCAGTGGCCCCCACTGCCCCTCCAGTGGCTACCAGAAGGGGATCCATGAGATGGTGCATTTGTCTACCCGTGTGTATGGCCTTTGGCTGACATCATCTTTACCTGGTAAATAAAGGGCTGTGAGATTGGTGCTGAGACTTTCTGCTCCAGTGTAACCAGTACAGTATCAGCCTCAACACTGACAAGATCATTTTTTATAACCTTTATGAATAAAAAATGTTCCTGCCGGGGCTTCTTCATAGCAAAACGAGTGTTTGATCAAAATCCCCCAATTTAATCCTCAAAGCTGAAGGGTTTTTTTGATCGACTACTGCTGCTAGAGCCCATAAAAATGACCCACCTCCTAATCCTTGCTCTGTCATTAACGTCACTTGTCAGGGAAAGGCTCCATCCAGGCTCCCCCATTCATTCGCACGCTCCGCGCTTCCACCACTTCCACAAAACAATGAAGGCAGCAGTAACTGTTAAAAAACATTTTAAGATTCGGACACTGAATTATTATGCTCCTATGGATTAATTTGAGTTAATGATTCTAAATGTAATTTCTAGATTGTTTTGGAATGGTAAAATTGCTTGCAAATGACTATTTGATTTGGAGACCAATTTTCATTAGTCGGTATCTCACACATCCTTTGGAAATGTTCTGGCATCAAGAGAGACGGGTTTGCTGAGGAATTTGGGTGCAGAGAAGTAAGTATTTGTTCTGAATGTAAATGAAGGCAATTGGAATATATGGATATTCTAATCTAAAGGAGGAACAATTAAGCTTTCACATTGTAAAATGTTTCTTTCAAAACTGTCTTTGAATCTTGAGTAATTTTACACAGTAACTCATTTAGTATTTCAAGCATTAAAAATAATAAACAAAAAAACCCCAAGGCAGTGCTCTGCTGAAGGGCATTCAGTGGCTTTTCCCCCCACAAATACTTCTGGAGAGTGGTTCATTTTCAGAAACAATGCCAAGCAATTTAAAAGCATCAACAATTCAGTTATTTATGAAACTGCGTTCTCCTGAAGAGCTGGAATAAGCTGAAGGTTCAGCTTTTGACTCTCTGCAAGGATTGACCTCAGTTTGTGGTGCTGATCTGCAACACCAGCAGCAACAGGGAACCCGGGGTGAGACCAAGGGATGTTAAAATCGTGTACAATTTAACAGATAAATATAAGATCAGTATTAACAACTGCAGGAGCTCAGCTCACACTGTGATTATCACATATCTAGTTAGGTTATTGGTCCTCCCCATTAAGCAGCAATTGCAGCGCTTGCCATTTTGAAAATCAGAGGCGTTACAACATAAAGGCGTTAATCTGATTTCTAGAGTGAACATTCTACAACGAGGTGGTTCTGCCTCCCCAGCTGAGAGGTTCTGTAAGACTATACAGATATTTACATAAACATTTTCAAATTCACAAATATTAGCCTTGACTCACCAATGCATTTCACCATGGGTTTGTTCCAAGAAGCTTCCCTTTGACATTCCGCTATGAAAGACTTCGCAACGTCCTTTAATCCTCCAAGAAGCAGGACTAGAAATAAAAGGTCAAATTAATTCCACATCAAACAGGGTTACTTACAGAAATAACAACAGTTGTCCTAAGACACAATCACCTAACTGTGATTTTCAAATTTTGCTGTGAGCACACAGCTCAGATACCAGAGTATCTCCCGAAACTGCCTGCTGGGAGCAGGGTGTTAAGAGCTAAGTCTGAAACGCGCCATTCAGCAGGAAGGCCCAAGCCTTCATTCCAGTTTTAACTCCTCTGGAGAGATGCAGGAAGAAATGAAAGAACATTAAAAATCCTCGCTACAGTGATCTGGTGAAATCTTTCATAAAATCATTCTTAAAATCATTTCATAAAATCTCTAAGCGGCAGCGTTCAAAGAGCATCAGCGTGGGCACACGGACGGACACAGAAACCTCCTTCTCTGGGGAGGAGGCCAAGGCTCCTGGGTCCAAGACCAGGCTGGATGGGGCTTTGAGCAACCTGGTCCAGGGGGAGGTGTCCCTGCCCAGGGCAGGGGGGTTGGAACTCGATGATCTTTAAGGTCTCTTCCAACTCTAACCATTCTATGATTCTATGACAGCAAAAGGGACCATTGCTGAGAAATTCAGTGTACTCAATACACCTCAATGACAGCAACAGGAATTGTTAATGAGAAAAGGCACCTACGTGTTCAATCCCTGAGGAATTAAGTTCCAGTAGGGCTGACAGTGGTTGTACCGTGCTTGCACTGGTGCGATGTGTCCATGGGGTGGTGCTTCAGGACTGGGACACGGCCAACCTGCAGAGGATCCGAAAACAGAATATTCCCTTTAAGAGTGAATTCGTTACTTACTCCTACAGGCTTTTAGGGGAAACCCCACCCTTTCTCTGTCCTTTCTCTACACCACATCACTCAGACAGACACAGATCTACAATTGCTGAGAAATAAAAGGAATAATAAAATAAAAGGAGTAATAAAAATAAAAGGTGTCTGACTTGCACCAAACGCTGCAGTGACCTGTGCGGAGCCAGGATACACTGACAGATGGTCCCAGGACCTCCGTTGTCTCAACACACACCTCGTAACTCCTGACAAGTTGGGAAAATTGTTCCCTAAAATAAAATCATATGCTTGGACCCAAGTTGAACTGTAAAATCAACTCAAGTTCTGGAGTTAAGACTTTACTTCAGAAGGAAACCACTTTGCAGCTACATTGTAATAGTTCAATGGCTTAATTTGCTACTGAAAACTGAGCATAAAACCAGCGTTTCAAAGCAGGACTATGTGGTCACATTGACGCTTTTCCAGAATGAAGTTCTGGGAATAGTTTCGACTTAAGAACCAAACAGAGGCCTCCCACCCACCTGCTGCCATATATTTCACCTTCATCCTCCTCCCAGTGTGTGCTCCTGAGATACCAGTTATGGAAGTCATATTCCCAACACTAACCTGCATCTCAATTTTTGCAGGCGAAGTCTTTCCACAGAATGGGCCAAATTGCTTTTTGGGTGTAAAAAGACTGAGAAAAGACAAACCAACTGTCTTTATTCCTTCCTCCATGAGGCTTACGGACAAACAAACCAATTTTAATACAATGACTCCCTGAATATGAACAGTCCTTTCTTGCAAAGTTTAAAAAAACAGGTCTATAATTCACAGGGTGCCTTTTCCTGGACCATCCCATCTGCCGTGGAATTCCCGGGGAGCCACCGGGTCCATTGTAGAGAGAAGCAAACTGAACGCAAAAGGTTTAACCGACTCCCCTGGGATCACTGATCTGTGATACGATCAGAGGCTGTGATGAAATCTACCAAGTCATCACAAGTAGATCTGCTTGGTTCTGGTTTTGGTGAACTTCCCAAAAAAGGAAGGTGTTGAAAGGAACAAAGAAAACCCCAACAAAACTGAAGAAGAAATGAATGAGAAGAGACACTGGGAGATGAAACTGTAGATTAACATGATGAAATCCAGGCTGAAGAAGATGCAGAGGGAGAAATGGGCCTGTCTCACAAAAGCTGTGATGAAATGCAGTAAGCTTCACCTTACCTTAAGGACATGGTAGGGGCACAACACGCCTGGGAGTGTCTTCACATTAAAGGTCTCTGTAAATTCCAGCGGGATCAGGGAGCCATCTTCGACCTGGATAGTGCAGCTGCGGGAGCTGAGCTGGGGATAAGGTGTTGAATAGTCAGGGCTGGTGATTTCTCCAAGTCTTTCAGTAAAAATCTGACCCTGACAGTTGGGCTAGGAAAAAAAATCCAACAGAAAATGAAGATGACAAGTTTTATTAACTCAGTTCAGCTGGACTGGGTAAAGGCAGTTGGATACTCTTCTACACTAGTCTGTCCGTTCGAGAAGGTTTCAGAGCCCTGTATCTACCCACCTGTGAAATAAAGCCCATCTCACACATTTCACCAGTGGGCAGTTGTCAGTGTTGAGAAAATTGCCTTCCCTCTCTGCTGTGGCAGGGCCAGGGCATGGGAATTATCCAAAAGCAGGGCTGGGAAGGACACCAGGAAAGCACCACTTAGCGACAGGGCTGGAGGTCAGAAATACGTGTGATGGCTGGAAGCTCCTCAGAAACATTCCAAGGTGTTAAATTTGCAGCTTGGCTGCTGCATGGGGGTGTGGAGAGTGGCAGGACCAGCTCCTCAATTCCAGAAGCCTCTGAATGCAGCTCTTTCTCTTTTAATGCCTTTCTTGCCAGACATTTAGAATGTAATTGTATTCTCTGAGCAAAACCAGCTGTGCCTCTTGCCAACACAATTGGAGCCACAAATGCTCCCTGCTGAAGAGAAGCAAGAAGGAAGAGCCACAAGTGCCCGGAGGATCTCTGCTTGTTGACAGCATCTGATCACTGTCAAGTGGTGCTTTGATCAGCTGGGAACAAAGGCTTTATGATGTGCTGCAAAAGCTGTAGGAGCAATCCTTTAATTGATGAGGAATGCGGGACTGGCTGATAACACCTGGGTATTTCTGCACCACTGTGACACCAAATTAATTGTAAGAGGGAAATCGTTCAAATTGCATCCTTAAACACACATGCTGACCTCCACCAACACAAATGCCATTATCCAGTCATTAATTACAGATTATCAGCTAGAACAGACCATGCAGTTTAATGTTGTCATTTTAATGGAAGGGGACCAAATCGTGAATGAGAACATGAACGTTATTGTCCCTTAACTAACTATGGATTTCACTGGCTAAGATTCTAAGCTCCTGTTCTTCAGAGAATGAAACCTGCTTCCACCCCATACCTATCCAACAGCTCTGCTTGCTGCTACAGGAAGTATTTAGATACACATTTTCACTTGGAAAGGAAAGCAGGAATGGGTAAAATGATAAGCTTCTTATTTTGTGTTTGTGTGGCTGTAGCTACACAGCTACAATGCCACAACAGAAGTCATGATGCACTCCGGTACTGTTTCTTTCAGCACGAGCTGTAATTTCAGAACAATCTTTCCCTGTCCATCTTCTCAGAAAGTTATGAGCAGCTGCTTTGATTTCACATAGACCTACCACCACAGTGACCAAGCATCTGTGTGCTCTACTCTGAATTCATTGTCCCAGGTTTTCAAACACAGCTGACAAAAACACAGAGTAAAACAGCTCATAAATGCCTGGAAATGCCTATTCTGTTAAAACTGAGCACTCTCCTAATTTTTAAATCCTGTTTGAAACTCCCCTCCTGGTCCAAAGAAGCAGAGAAAGCTTGACTAAGTCACCTGGAGGTTCTGGCTGCCTCTGAATCCAGTCTAACAGCACACTGCTTCGCAGAAATCGAGCTACAATGGGAATTAAATCTTTTCCTTTCATGCAATGCTTGTAGAGGATTATCAGCAAGCGGGTTTTTTTCCTTAATTGTTATTACCTCATTCTTCCCAGCTAAATACACGTTTCTGTAATTCCACCGATTGTGCCTCAAACTACAGAAGCATTTGATGGCTTTGTAAGAATAAAGCATGTTTTGCAGCACACTCTCCTGAGCTGCTGCAGGTGCTGCCCGTGACGCACAGTTCACCGCTTCCCTCCAGGCTTTCAGGTCCTGCTATAACACTTCCCTCCACCTGCTGGAAGCTCAGGCTAAGAAACACCCCAAACCCTACTTGATATGCAGCTTTAGCTGAACACTGCTCATAGCCATCTATTTGCAAAAAAAAAAAATCTGCTTCTCAGAAAAACTGAAATTTCCTCATGCTGCGAATATCTGTCCCAGCTCTACAGCCCCTACCGGAGTAGTCTGGAGGCAATTACAGGAAGAGATAGGAATGAAAACATGGAATCCTTGGGTGTGAAAGATGACTTAGCGGGAAGTCTTACCTTAGGCATACAAGCCATAATATAACGAGTACTATCTTTACACCCTTGACTCCCTACTGAAATCATTAGGAAGCCAGAATCTTAAATCTTCTACTAGTTCTGCTCCAGAGTCCTTCCCTATTAGCTACAAAACCAGCTTTCCCCAGGCATGGGATCTACCGAGCACAGAAGGGATACTCGGGTTGGTGAGGTTAAATTCCCTCTCACAAGAACCTCAGAGCTAGACGGCAGCAACACCTTGGTTCCTGTTTACCATAATAATCGTATCATCTGATTTCCTTAAAGTAGGTTTAAAAGAATGTTATTAGACTAAAGCTCAGACTAAAAACATGTAAAAGAGAAACGGTGGAGAAAAGACCACTGTGGGGTAACACACACACACACGGAGAGACAGAAGAACACTGTGTAGAACCAAACACCATTGTTTCTGAAGCCTCTTTACTTTCTCTAGTAATAAAAGGGCAAAGGGACACACGATGAAATTAAAGGCCAAAAACCACAACTCTGAGACAAAATCTGGATTAAGAAATAGCAGATAATTAATCTGTGCAACGTGCTGTTATATGAAATCTAAGGCAAACGTTTATACACTAGTGCCCTAAATTCAGCTTCAGCTAAGCAGCCTATAGACCACACAGGATCTACTGCATGGGATTACACTTCTGAATGGGAGCACACTTTAAAAATCACTCACTGAACTGTCTCTCACACTGAAGCACAGGACACTGGGCAGTATCAGAGGCAGGAGAGAGGACATGAGGGATTCTTAGGCTCCATTCCATGTTAATGCATATTCCAGAATTGCTCTGTGCTTCCCTGGTACTGGTTGAGTGGCTCCTCGGGGCAGTGATTGCTCTGTGTTCACATGGCAAAACCCAGCACCACATCTCTGCGCAGAGCTGGGATCCCCACACTCTTACTCTATAAGTAAGAACAGTGCCCCATTAATACCCCACTAATTCAGAAAACTGACCTTCACCTTGTTTTGAAGGACTAAAGGAAGAGAAATATAGAGACCAATGGTTCTTCATGCTTCATTACATCTGCCTCCTTTAAACTTAGTTTCATAATTTTGAGGTGAAATTTTCATAATACAGTTTGGAAAAATGTGAGTCATCACCAATAAACTCTCTCGACTCATGCTCACATGAGTAGCCCAACTAGCTGACCCAACAGAAGATCCTCTGCTAGTCCAAGGGACTTTGCAGCTTGAAGATGAAAAAGGCTTAAACTGGACCTTACTTTTCTCCTAATATCTCCTGGATGTGGCCGCTGGGAGTTCCTTTTGTCAGGGCAGTATTTCTTTCCATAAGTTTGCAAGCAAGAAAGTCATAAACTAGGCAGCACAAAAAGGATCAAATAATTTTTTAACACCTGCCAGCAGAAATGCCGTCCTTTGACTTCTCAGTACAAGCTTTAGAGCTGTCCAGAGAGTGCTCAATTATGCTTAGGCTGTATTTTTATTAGAATCAGAGTGAGCTGTTTGCCAGAGGCTTGAACTCTGAAAAATGACCCCCTCAAAACTTGCAAGTCCATTGTCATTGGCTCATTAAGTCTCCAATGAAAGGTGGGTCATAAATCGTATCACCGAGCCATGGCAAAATTTCAAGCTGCTTTGATCACAATTCACTGTGACCATGAAACAGCTTCTGAACAAGATTAAATACAGCAGAGGTAAGCCTTGGTTACTGCTCGCACAGCCTCTCTGCCCCCAGATCATTCTCTGCAGCATTTACCTTCTGCGACACTTATTAAGCATCTTCCCAGTATGTCAAGACAGTGATGTTACCTCTTATTTTGCAGAGAGATGTTCAAAGCTGATATCAAGGGACTGGCCCAAGGTAAGAGAGAAGTCTGCAAATGCAGTGACCCGAAGTGAGTCAATGTCTCATCTAAAAGCCCCTCCATCCCCTCCCGTGCTTGCTTGGAAAAGGGCTCCTCCCCCATTTACTCCAGGCACTAAAGAGTGGAGATGGGGTTGAAGAAACTGAATCTCATAAACTACAATTAAAAGCAACTCCTGCTAAATTGCAGAAATAAGGAAATGCTGATTGACTAATGCTGCTTAATCCCTCGAGTTTTTTAATCTTCAGCAGTTCACCTACGGCTGCTCAGCTCTGACTTGGTAACCTCTGGCAATAATCATGTTTCCTCCGCAGAGCTGGGGAGCTCTAATCACTGACAAGTTCAGAGAACAGCATTTCTCCAACAGGTTTTAAGAAGATGGTCCCTGCCCAAAGAGGGGGCAGTCTAAAAGAACAACAAATGGAAATTAATGAGGAGCAGTGACAGGATCAATCCACACCACAAGCAATTGCGCTGAAGAACAGGGTTCCTTGTGTTGCATCTATGTGTGGAGGGCACTGTTGCCTTCCCTTGTATGAAGGCAAGACACCCAAGCTGCCCTGGTGACATTCATGTTACTTTACCAAACTCCTGGAACTCTTGAAGCTTTGCTCACCAGAATACATTTCAGCCATATGCCAGGTTCTCAATTGGAGATATGGCTGGAGTCACACAATTTGGATTAAAAAAAACCCACCAAAATTCAAACCTTTCCAAAGAGTGAATGGGCTCAGAAAATAAAGAGTTTCCATCTACAAGTCTGGGTGCAGACAAGAGCTTATCTAAAAGAAACATTAGGGAACAAATGTGTAGTTCTGGTCTTGTTGCAGTTTAAGAACTACAGAAGGTCAAGCAACAAGAGCTGGCAAGAGATTCAAGAATCTTCAGGTAGCTGTGATGCTCAGGAGCCTTTCACAATTCCTTCTCCCTTATCAGCTCCTGCCTTATCTCACTTCTTTTTTCCCCTAGTGACACATGAGAAATGCATGAAAATGAACGCCCCAGAGGCTGCCATCAGCTTTCAACAAGGAACAGCCTCTTTATTGTCTGCAGGAGGCAGGTCTGAAAGGCAAGGAACCAAGACATACAAGTCACAGAGCAAGAGAAGCCTGCAGCCCTTGGGCAGACTGCAACAGGCAGGTCAGGAGGGAGGGCAAACCAGCTCTTCCCAGCACATCTGTCTCCATCTCTGCCTAAGCGAGGAGAAGCTTAATTATGTCACGCTGGAAAATAAAGGAGAAAAAAAAAAAAAGCCTGTCAATATCAGCTTGGTTGGAGAGGAGCCCAAAAATCAAAGCAGCAGCTTTTGCTCTCATCTCATGAAGGGGATCTGCAAAGATCTTTGCTCTGCAGCTCAGCCCAGCGGCTGGAGCAGTTTCAGCCCCTGCATCTTAAGGCCTCTGAAACGTGAACAGGTTCCGTTCCAGCACATCAGCTGCACCACAGTAAGTCCCAACGCACACGACTCTACCCATCAGGGTAGCCCAGCCCTTCAGTAGCACTGATAAGCTCCCTCTGTTAGTGGCATGTTCAAGGAGGGGGGCAGAAGTGTGCACACATGAACGACCAATCCAAAACTGCCAGTCTGCTAGTTCACAGCTATTCATTTTGCACCTTCACATTAAGACCAGGCACGTGCTTTATAGCGTAAGTAAATCCATACCGGTGTGCTAAAAGCCATCACTTTAGGAAGAAGAGGTTGAATGAACAGGTCTGTTCTAATACACTGGAGATACAAGGAGTTTGAACCCTGAATCAGAGCCAGGCAGCCGTGGCTAGAGAGTTGAAGGAGTTGGGAAGCTAAATGCCAAGGCGGCCATAAGCACTGGAAGTTAGATCCAGTTCTGCCTCTCAGCACTGGGGAGCTCAGAGAAACCATCTCCCCACCTATGACAGTACTTAGTGAGCAGAATGTGTGCTGGTTCTTTCCAGACAGGATTCAGCTCCATGTGAGCAAAGCTGCAACCACAAAGGATGAATCTGACACCACGTGTGGGCACACGTTTCACTGCGAAGTGAATCCAGAGATGCCGATCACTGCGCTGACTCAGACACTTCGCTGCCTCATGACATATCAGCTTTCCCTGGATGTGAGCTGAGAAGCAGAGCCAGGCAGGTCAGCCAGGTCAACCTCTGACTGTATGTTCTTCGAAACAAGAGATCTGTGCCTGGCCTAGTCACCCATTTAACGAGTGGACTGTTGTACCTGGTGTCAGTGACACATGGACCGTGCTGCTTCTTGGCCTGTGTCCTTCCAGGGAGGGTAAGCAAACTATTTCTCCATTAGACTTCACAACTCAACTGTCAGTTTTTCCAACACATCTACTAACTCGGGTCCACAGTACTCAGTATTTCAGCACCAGGGAGCAAGATACACTCAGTTTTGCAAGTTTTTAATGAAAACTTGAAGTGTCTGCAGTGGGCAGTGTAAGACAAGTTTCTTGCTTCTCCATTCAATCTGTCTAACGCCGAATGCAGGTGGATGCTGCCTAAGGCATAATGAAAACCAGCTGCCAGTGCACCATTTCACTGTGACTCACTATTGCTGTCCCTAATGGCAGCAATTAGCCCACAAACCCTCCGCAAACCCCTCTGCTCACAGCCCTGATTCACCCCCTGTACCTTTTACCTGCTGCACCAGACACATAGGGAACATCAAAAACCATAAAAAACCACA
>JAOQGH010000008.1:3720889-3875275 GCA_025769975.1 Gallinago jamesoni | reverse complement strand
AGCCCTGATTCACCCCCTGTACCTTTTACCTGCTGCACCAGACACATAGGGAACATCAAAAACCATAAAAAACCACAGCTTTCACCTTGATGCTACTGTTGGGACTGGATTTAAGGGGATGCTGCAGGTAGGGAAGCATCTCCCAATCTAGCAAAAGCTCACCTGTGCACGTCCTCCTGTTTCCATGCAGTGTGTAGCCAACCCGGCAGCTGCAGTAGTAGCCCCCCACATAGTTGTGACAGTGATGATTGCAGAGAGGTTCACCATCAAACAGTTGTTTGCACTCATCGATATCTAAATGGTGAAACACAGAATTAGGCAAACACCACCCTTCAGCAACACTTTTTCTTTGTCTGAGCTACTGTTTTGTGAGGTGGGCTTATCTGCCTTTAGTTGCTGGGCCCTTTTGCATCTGCCTCCATCCAACGAGACCGCGTTCTCCCACCTCCCACCATCAGCCGCAGTCTGTAAGAGCATGGGGAAGCACCAGCCCCACCAGAGCTGTGTCTCTTTCATCTCCAAGAGGGGTTGGTCTCTTACCTTCAGCAGCATAAAAGGCCTCAAAACCTGAGAATGGTTTCTCATTGGAGTAGTCAGACCGAAACACTACCATCAGGTTGTTGTCAACAGAGATATATGTCTTGTTGTCTGGAGCCTCCTCAGTGTCTGTACTATCCTTTCCACACAGCGTAGCCAAGGTCTTCCCACCAGAGCTCAGCTGCAAAATGGGCAGACAAATCCACCAGATGAGCACAGAGCTTTGCTTTCCCCAATCTGCAGCCACGGCTTGGGAAGCATGTGTTTAATGGTGTGAGAAAGGAGGCTTGGATGCTCTCAAAAGAAAATTCTGAAGGTCAGTCCAGATCCAGGGACAGATAAGAGAAGATTTCCCCTATTCTCTGTGACTTAAGCCCATAATTTTGTCTCCCTTTTCCCTTTCAGAGGCCCATGTAAAGCTGTGATGCCAGCCTGGGCTCTCAGCACCATGCTTTGTTTATAATGCTCTTGTTAACCTGGCACTCACAGTAAGATCTTGGTATAGACACAGACAATTGTCAGTTTCATACACTGACAAATTCAAATATATATTAAAAGACCCCTTTAAACTAGTGACTCACTCTATGATTCACTTGTTACAGTTCCAGCTCCAAGGTATTAAAAACCTTGTGGTTTTAATCAAGAAGAAATGTCCTGATACATGCAGGTCATGTACATGGTAGTAAGAGAACTGTGTACTACAGACCTACCAGAAATGAGTATTCTGTCCTGCCTGAAGGAAATGACATGAAAAACACCACAGATTTGGGGAATGGGAGCAACTTGCCACATAAACCCATGGACATGAGATCTTCCAAAACGGGAACAAGGCTGTCTGATTTATTTCCATCAGATTCAGAAGTACTGCCGATGCATTGGGTTGCGTGCTCCCTGTGAACACAGCTCCCTCTTTAACGTGCATCAGGCCCGTGCAAACAACAAAACAAGTGCAGAGGTAGCAGGGCCTCCCATCAGCCTAGACTGGAGCACATGGAGTACAAACCTTTCAGGGACACCCCTCATCACCCAAACACTTCCCAAAGACAGTATCTTTGTTTCTTTTCCTGAGATTGTTTCTCACATTAGCAAGCAAACACACCACAGCAAGTGCTGAGTGCACCTTTAGACAGCAGACAGTATCTTGTTTAGACTATCGCTTGAACTTTTTCGGTCTCCCATTACACTCTGTGTAAAGCATTACTTGTTAATTTAAAACACACAATGTAACTTCAGCAAAATGAAGCTCAAACAGGGTTTTTTTTCTGGGAAAATTTCAAACCTTTTGCTTCACGAGAGAGGAACATCAGAATTTTCTGAGCACAAACAATTCAAGTTTCAGATGTTCCAACATGACAATCAGTTCTACTTCCTGGTCCCATGGGCCTCAATAAACACATCATTTTGAAATCAGCTGAGCCTGGACTTTACGAGCAGCCTAGAATCAAGTGCTTATGACAGTTTTGTTGGTCCTGCGTGTGTTCAGGATCACATATAAACAGTTTTCAACAACTGAGCCTGCTACATGTCACTCTGCCCTACACGTACCTTCACATAATCGTATTCACACAGGTAGGACGGCTCCAGGTTGAAATGGGTGAAATAGATGCGGACAGAATATCCCTTGGGGACAGTAATATTCCAGATTCTCTCCTTGTGATTTGGGTAGCCATTTGGGAAGTTGGGGGACGTGATCCTCCCATACATTTTCTGCAGCACAATGCTGCTGCTTACTCCACTGGAAAGCACAGCCAGCAAGACAAACAGCCTGTGTCAAAGGAACAGAGATTAACGGAGAAATAGTGAGCATCAAGTTAAATCATACCCCAAAAGCCACACATCCAAGCTGCCACTCTTGGTATCCAATCAGCTGTCTCAGTGCTAGGTGAAATCGTCATGCCCAACACCCCTTCTCCCTTGACAATGGTAGAAATCAGGAGGTACCAGTGGAGTCATACTGTAGTAACAGCTAAACAAGGTGAGAATCCCACTCGTGCCTTCCAAGGGTTGCACAAAGCCAAGTGGCCAGAGGAGCTGGGGAGGTCCCTGTGACCACAACTCACCTCACCATGTTGCTCTCCTGTCTGAGCCTGCTCTGCTCTGAGCCCCGGGGAAGGAATCTCTTCTGATGTATTTGCATTTGGGGGCGGATGCATTTATTGTGTGTGCTCTGCTGTGTTTGTCTGGATGTTGAACTCTGATGTTTATCTCCCTTCCACCCCCTTCAGCCTGCTGAGTTCTGGGAACAGCAATTGCTAAAAACCAGCGCGTGAGGCCTCAGCCAATGCAGAGAGAGGGAGAGGCAGAGATGGAGCTGATGGATTAGGAATGCTGCAGGCTCTTGGAGGCATCCGTACTATGGTAGCTCTGCGGGAAGACAGGCAGTGGGAGGAGGTACAAAGTGGCTCCAGACAGCGAGGGGAGCTGGGCAACGCTCCTCTAACCAGCTGATCTGCAATTACTATTAATGCACACAGCGTGTTACTGAAAGTACAGTTTCTTCCATTGTCAGAGCAGGAAGGTGCTGAAAACAAAATAATGGGGCACAACACAGGATTTCAGAATAGTGAGTGAGTCTGGTTAGACGGTTCTGTAATGGGACAGGAATACTCGGGCGACGCCAACAGCACACACAGGCACTAGTTTAAGACACACCAAAGTCTTCCACTTCTCAGCTGCACATTTTAATGCACTGAAACCTGCCCAGTGCCTTGTTTATACTCATCAGTTCCTTTTTATCCCGTCCACCCTGGAACACCCTGGAACCAGGTAAAAAGGTAAAATACTTACTACATTATGTCTTTTGAACCTGGCTCGCTACAGAAGCAAGACAAAATTCCTCTGTGATCGCATCTGCCCCTGTAACTTACTAACTTTAAAAGCCCAATGATCAATTTCTACTAAATTTGGCAGAAAATAAGTAGTTCCAAGGATACTACTGCAATGGAAATAGGCAGGTGGATGAAAAAACAAGTTCCTATCACTGAAGATTCTCTGAGGAAAAAAATGAACTCAAATTTCTTTTAAACACTTGTGATTTAAAACACAGGGATTTCATACTACTGTACAACCCCAGGGAATTCAACTGTGAGAGCCAAAGCTATAGGACACAAAGCTTTATTAATTCCACTGCTTGCAGACTGCTCCTTTCAAATCCAGATTTAGGTTTCTCACAGAACTCCTATTCCAGTGCAAGAGAGAGGCCTTAGTTTATAGAGGGTGAAAAGCCAGAGATGTTAATGCAGAACCTGGGTCCCACCTCTTCCCTGACAAAAACAGAGAGGAGGAAAGCTGATCTGCAGCAGGGAACAGACTGCTGCGCTACACATGCAGGAAATTTATCTTGAGATATCCTCTAATTAAATGGACACCTTTTCATACTCATTTTTGAACAGCCAAAAAATCATTACCCCGGGCAGTGATGTCGGTGCTGGCAGGAAAACTGGAGTTACTGCACGAACAAAACTAAAGCCAACAAACCATTTAGCAGACTGCAAACAGAAAACATCATTTAATAAAAGTGAAGGAGAAACCAGTAGCAGTAAGAATTAATTGCGCAGCAGCAGTACCTACAAGCATGGTTAATAGACAAGAACCCAGAGGGGACTAGCTCTTCCTAAGGCCCACTAGGTGCTAAAATGATCCTATCAACACGTGCAAGATGTGGACTTTATACTGGCTGGAAATTAGGGAACAGAAAGACAATTTTGCAAAAAAACCACTCCATGCCTAACTGGGCTGGTGCTTGACTCCCACACATGGAAATACTTCAAGAAATGTCCTACATTAGGCTTCCAGCTCAGTTCAGCAGCAGAGCCAATTCTGATCTTAGGTCTGGAAGGTTTCTCTCACCCCCAGAATATGATGAAGCCCCTGAAGCTTATGGTTAACTGAAATAAGAAAGTTGACTTAATAAATTGTAATCCTGGAGACTGAGAAATTGAATGCTTGGTGCACATACTGGCTTTCCTCTGGCACAGTCTGTGGAGAGGTAAGACTGCTGTTATTTTAGCAGTCTTAGCACCTGACGTGCGAAACCATCCCTGTTTCTTTGCCCAGAAACCTTCCACTTCCAAAAGGCTGCTGGGCACCAGCTAGCCAGGTGCAGCAGTATCTGGAGAGGACCGTGATACCTCTCCTCAGGCCCCACAGATGCTCCTCTTGCCCACAACTTCCCTTTTGTCTGTGCAGGACTGAGCCAGCCCAAAGGCTGAGTGGACCTCATCCATGTTACTGCCGTTTCCATCTGTCCCTAACTTGCTGAGTTACTGATTCACTTTAGGAAGCCTGGGTGTTATCTGAAATGACAGATGCCTCTTGAGAAGTCTGCCCACCTGTCTTCTTGTGCCCCTGTCTCTTTCCATGCTTGAGAGCTGAGATATCACAAAGGCAAGGCGTCGTTTTCAAGAGAACCACTGACACGTATGGAAGCCAAGGTTCAGAGAAAGGACTTCCCCTTGACTAAAAAACATGACCTTCTGTGGAATGGAGGAATATAGAATGACAGAGAGATACTAAGAGACCTCCTATGAGCCCATAATCTCTCTCAGATGCTGTAGAGTCTCAAAACACGCTTTTACACTGAGGTCTGTCAAGGAAAGGTTTCAAATGCCTCCTGTGGCAACAGTTAAGTGCCGTCAGCTAAGCCAGACACATGAATAAATCAGCAAGCGCAGAGCTGTTCAGCCAACACAGTGCCCCTCAGGCTGGTACCACTACGATCCTGAGACCTGATCTCCACTTTCCCCATGAAACCAGACAGCAGCAGGAACCAACTGAAAAGATGACAAGACTGGAAAGCAGCTCTGCACCTCGGGCCTCCATTGAAGTTGTGTGAGATTCAGACTAAGTTCCAGGTTAGCTCTTCAGTTCAGATTTCCTTCTGAGCCTGTTCTGAAAATGGAAAAATGTTACCTGAGGTAAATTCTGCCAAACCTCTGTTCCTACATAAAAAGCCTCAGCTGTGACAAACTCTGAGATCCTCCAAAAATGAAGTCAATACAGCTCCACGCCCACTTAATCAAAAAAGTCCCAGACAGCTCTATTCTCAAGTGGATCATGCAAAACCACACACTGCCTCAAAAAATCATCTTGCGTCGGGGCAGAAAACCACCTCTGGGCCTTTGAGTAGCAGCTCCTGCGTGGAGCAAGTCCATGAAAGCACTGCAATGAACGACTACAGTCAGGACCAGATGCTTCAGGTGTAATAAACCAGACAGTGAGCATCTGAACCTGCCTCCAGATCCTAAATACAAGTTCAGTGCCAAAGCAAGAGGCTGGTTCATGAACGGAGGAAAAGCATGCACAGGCCTTCCCAGCTTCTAGGATGAGATAGTGCAGTCATCTGCCATGGCAGTGGCTCTCCTTGCGTCACAAAGAGAGCAAACGAGCATGATAGCTGCTTGCTGTGATCCCCGAAGACATTGCTCCCCACTGCCCCTTTCTCAAATGCCAGCTGCCTCTGCAGAGCCCTAAGAGATTGCCTTGATGCTTGCTCTTCCGTGGCTAAATCCAATCCTCCTGCAGTGAGGGGTTCAGAGGACTGAGAGGAGTATGCAGCAAAGGAAAAGATGTTCTGTTTCCTCGTTACAAATCAAATAGCGTGACTGACATCAAAAGACAAGCACACAGACGGAGCAAGCAGAGCATAGAGTGGGACAGGGGGAAGAGCCTGACTGCTGTGAAACAGGAAAAAAATAATCTTGCCAGGTTAAAAATAACAGAGAAAGCTCATGCAATGGTGCAAGAGACTTTCTCCCTTTAGTTAGGGCATGTTTTTCTCCTTCCCACACTCTCTACTGCTACCTGATGGTTTTACATTCTGTTTGCAAAGATGGACTCCAGCTGCTACAGAGTGCTAAGCCACCTTTCTCCAGCAGCGAAAAAATCACTGGACTTGTCCTCTCTACTTTGTACCAACTGACTTCCAGAGGACAGTCAACGCAATTCTACAGGGTTGCCCTCATCCAAAAGCACTCAGATCCGAGCTCAAATTGTCTACGAAGATGAACAAAAAGATCTGAGGAAGAGACACCGGTCAACACCTTTGCTTCTCTGGCATGAACAGAGCTCTCAAAAACATGAGAAACCATCATCTGTGTGGTGCTGGTCTCAGCCTGGGAAAACACAAAGCTCAATGCACAAAGCACAAGTCTCTGAACATGTGTGTTTGTGTGTGTGCACACACATATGCATATATTAGAGACCATGCACCCACAAACTACACATTACGTGAATGTACACAATCAAAAAGACAATGTGCATACACCTGTATAATTTCTGTTTACCTACATTGCTGTGGAGTCCAACAGCACGAGATTCTCCTGTGCGCCAGCCCATCTCAACCACTGCAAGGGTACACGTGCATGCATTTACGCACGTGACTATATAAATCCCAGGGCAAACCCCTCCACTGCACACATTCATCACCTCAGGGTGAGAATATCACAGCACGCAAGTAAGAGATGCTGGTCACATTACTTTGCCTTCTCCTGGAAAAAGCTCCCACTCTGCCATGGGGAAGACAGTGTAAGAATTGCGTAGGTCAGAATCACTTTTTCCTGTGCCTGTCTCCCCAGACCCATTAGCCCAGCTCTCAAAAATTGAACTGGCTCACAAAGCTACTGCCTCGCTCCCGCCCACATCCCTGGTAGCTGCAGCGTGTCTGCTGGGCCAGCTCCAAGTCCCTGACTTCCCTGGAGCAGCTGTTTGTGCTGGGAAGAGAGTTTGGTTACAATTCAGATACTGCCAGAGCCAAAGCGACAAAATACCGTGCTGTCCTCTCTCCAAGCAAAGACGCTGTGCACGTTACAGGCACAGCCAACACACTTTCCTTGGGTGAGCCTGTCTCTAAACAGCTAACAGGAACAAAGGGGACAAGTGAGTAACACACGTCTAACATGTATCTCTTGTCCAACACAAAGTCTCAAAGCAGGGAAGGCAGAATGGGGACAACAACAACAAAAAAGCAAGAAAAATATGACAGATCTCTGTACTAGAGAACACAAAGACCAACCAAGGCTGAGCCCATCAAGTAGTCCTTATTGTGAATAGTGAGGCTAATGAAAAGCCTCCCCTGAACCTACCACGGCCTCATTCACCAAGCAGCTTGGCCTTGAGAAGCAGTTAGGAGACTTCTCAGCTCCCAGAACAGCACCCAGGAATGACAATCTCATTTAGATGCCTAGAAGACCTGGAAAGTCACTTGCCTTAGAAAAGGTTATTAACACGTGCCATTCCCTCCACCGCATGGTCTCCAACAAAAAGATCCACTTGAACAGTATCCTCTCTTCAAGATTGTTCTTTCTCAAGGGAGAACTGAAAAGCGAGCTTGGCAGAAGAACCACCATCGATCTCCTGCTGGCGTTCCCATACAATCCTCCACTGTCATACCCTTTTTAAACAAAGCTTAAACCCTTTCCTAGCTGTAGAACCAGACTCTGCAGAGTACAGCGAGCAACACTAAGTTTGGGATGAAGCCCTTATTTTTTTATATATATATATATATATATATTCCAGATATATATATCTGGAAGGGGAATCCAGACTTCATCTTCCACACCAAAACCAGAGCAGACAAGTTGCTCTCAGTGGAGAACACCAGATCTGCCTTTGGAAGTCAAAGCTTGGCTGTTTGTCTCTATCTTCATCTCCTTTTCCTTTCGTCCTCCTTCTTTCATGACTGCTCTTGCTCTACATCCAATGTAGATACACATACACTCTGAAGAACTGTATTCACCTCCCAAATGTATGACTTGCTGAGACTGGAGAAGAAAGTAAATTCCTGAGGCTCCCTCCCCCTCAGAGAGAAGGAGGGAGGAAGAGGGAGAAGCTGAGAAACGTGCTGAGGAATGGGTTTCAACAGCACTAAGAAAGGCAAATTCATTAAACCCACTTGCAACAGGCCCCTTGTCCGTATATACATCCAAATGCATTTTCTACTCACCCATTCAACTCAAAAACATTTTTCACCATTTCTCTTCCTCTGCAATTGTCCATAACCTCAATTTTTTCTAACAAAGAGGCTATTACCCCACTAATCTAGATAAATAGTAAAGCTAGCCCAAAGCGGTCCCAAAGTAAGAGCTACTGCTCAGACATTAAAGAGTTAGCGCGATACACTGAAATGGACAAATCTTCCTTCTGGCTAAACGCCTCACTGAATAACACACAACCTCATTCCTGCCTTGGAGAAAATAGATTGAAGGCCATGTCAGAGCCAACAGTTGCATCTATCAGAACCCATATATTAAAACGCCTGTAGCACTCCAGGAAAAAACCACCAAACCTACCAAGCAACCAGCTGTGCTAAACTTTTGCTTACCGCCTCAATGAAGTAATACGCCTCTCCCAACTATTTCAAATCCATCTCCCTTCAAAGAAGTCTTGGATCCCTGATTGCGCTCTTTTCTTTGGAGAAGTAGTTAGGAATAAGCGTGGTACCTTCTAGACACATTGCCTTTTTTGCTAAGACTGGCCTTATCGATCTTATTTTTAAGGCAGGAATGTCAAATCTGTTTCTGCCCTAAAGAATTGGAAGTGTTCAAGCTGTACAGTGTCTTTCAGCCTAGATTTAAGCTCACTTTCGCCTAAATTCCACCCTAACACTCTTTTTTCTTGCCCCAGGGAAAAAGAAACACAAACAAGCTCACCAAAATGCAAGGCAGGAGTTTTGTGCTGCATAGACACTTCAGTCCTCAGCTTCTTTTTGCTTTTCTCACAGAAGTCTTCACAAAACCATAACCAGCAAAAAATCCTTTATTGCTCCGTGCTTTTGTTTTGGGTGATAACAAACACTTGGATTTGAGGTGAGATTGCTACTGTTCCATAGAAAAATTCAATTTTGTCTTTTAAATGTGTGGGACCCTTACCTGGGCTTCCTGCTCCTCTCTCTTCAACACTTAGTGAAATCCACAACACTGAAGTTTCTGCAGGAGTCATGACTAAAGCTTGAACAATAGAGGGAATCTGCAAAAAGAAAATAACAGCATTTAAATACAGTTTTCAACAAAACACAATTAAACAGAAGTACTACAAAGGAGGAGTGAGCTCGTGCCAACACAGCACTGTATTCTGTCTCAGAAAAATCTGCATTTCAGAGATAGGCAGAGCTATAACCTGGCTGTACAAAAACAAATGTTCAGATGTTGGTACTCAAATACTTCTTGGATTAAGGGGTTACCAGACTGCTGAGCATAAATTATTACATATGTGACTTTTTCACACCTGATGGACATATTGCCACCTGTTTTTACCTACAGGCCCATCACCTGTTGAGTCTCAAAGCTGTATACAAAAAAAGCCCACTAGAAATTATTGACATACCCTAGAGGCATTGGGCCGGCTGGCAAGCAAAGGGACACTTGGCAAATGCTATAGCCCTCTAATTTAAAATTAGACACGGAGTCTGTGAAAGTATTTCCTAAATTACCCTACCCATATTATCTGCCAGTGACTTCCAATAGCCACCACGCAGTTGCAAGAGCTCACTCTGCTGCAGCAACACTCAGCTCTACTGGAAAGGCAAAATAATTTGGTTATATGCATAGTTAACTTGGTGAAAGGATATAGGCTCTAACCCAGATTCCACACTCAATACCAAGGCACTCACACCACAGAGTCAAGCTCTGAGCCTCCTTAGCTAACAATTAAAACTTAAAGAAGAAACTCTGGGAGGTCAAAATGAAAATACTTCAGGTACACTCTGTGGGGTGGGCAAAAGGGAAACAGTTTGCTCTATTTAGGGCTTGCTATAGCATGTGTTTATCTGAAGTGGCAAGAGCAATACAGAGCCACCAAGCAGCCAGCAAATTAAAAGATCATTGCATGTAATTTAAATGTTTGGCTGGGATCTCCCGAGGCCCAGCAGGAAGAATCTCTGAGGAAAGGAAGATATTTTGTTTGATATATGTTAGCAAAGAGGAAACTGAGCCAGAGCACTAGCACGGCTGGAAGAATTACTCTTGCTGAAGCCCGATTACTCTAACTTGTCTGTTAGCCTCTGCTTAGCAGCACTGTAATGACCCAAAATTGCAGCTGACAGATTGGTGCTGAGAGTTTGTCTCATTGAGGCTACCGCATGTGGATGGGCCATTACTCTTTCAATTTTGGTCTCTGATGCCTGTTAACATACATTAGGCTTTTCCATATGGTGCTTTTTAGCCTGGTGTCCAGGGCAGCTGCCTGGGCCTCTGTCCCCACCCACACGCTCAGGCCCTGTCTAATGAAAATGGATGATGGCCCCAGCTTAGTAATGGGACACAGATGGACCAAATGGTTTTTTGCTTTGAAACATATTTTCATTTAAGAAAGTCTCCAAAGACTGTGAGGTTTTTATTCTTGTACCACTGTACTATTCCCCCCTAGTATAATGCGATCTTCAGACAGGTGAGGAATTCAAAGTTGCAAATTTTCAGTTCAATTGGATTTGGAAGCCTATAGACCAATGTCCTATTCTAGTACTGCTATTCTGCTGATGGCCTTGACGTCACTTGCATGTTCTCTCACTTTCCTCCTCTCCTACCCATACTGAAAGGTCTTCAGCATGAAAAGCAGCATTTTTTTGGGCAGATCTGTTAAGAAGGCGGCCTAACATGACGTTGAAGCAGCCTCAGCTGAGGGACTGTACTGCCTCCTGCAATACAGATGGTAATGATAAATTAAACAACTGTTTTACTATTATGAAAGCCTTGTGCAGACACAGCAGAAGAAGCCTCCGCAGCCACACATGAGAACACATGACTGAGGGGACTGTGCAATGGGCATGGCAATCAAGGGTCATCTCCCAGCAGGACTCTTCATTCTTCAAGTTCTTCTTCCTGCTAATAATGTTTGTATTCCAAGAACAAACGGGCATAAGCAGAGTCCCAATGCCAGAGAAGAGTCAAACACTTCCACATCATTTGTGGGAAAACAAAGCTCATCTTTTAGAGGACACCAGTGTAGTACCACACACTCATCACCAAACATGCAGGGTTAAGGTATGCAGCAGGCAAACATCTGCTGCAAGATGGGAGCCATCTGTATCTTGGGCCAAGTGTCCTGTGCCGTAAGTTGCCACTGCAAGCCTGTAGCCCAGCAATGTTTTGCAAACAGCATTTCACACACCTCCTAACACTAACTCGCTCTTGGTGGCCAGCCTGGGGCCTCTCATACTCAATTCCATGCAGAGTAGACAGGACCCAGTTGCAGCCTGTGCTGCCACAGGGATCCTGGAAGCCACGCAGAACAAACTCCCCTTTGCTGACTGCTTTGGTGACCCGTTTGTTCTGCAGTAGACCCTCTGGGAGATCCCTTGCATTCTGCGCCTCTACCCTGCACTGGGAAATTCCCAAGGGCTCATGAGGCTGTCTCCAACTTTACAGAGTGGTCCTTGTTATTTATGGTTTCTGCCCTCGTGCTAAGTCTTTTCAAATAATTTGGAAATAATCCCCTTAATGCTAATGCAGTGTTTGCCCATGACATCTCATTTACCAGGCAGTCTGTCTTCCCAGAGAAGTGAAGCTTTGTTAAATGTTTCTGAGGGACAGGGCACGTGTCTGTAGGTACAAGTGTGAAAATGGGATGGGACTCAGGAAAACAATTCTCCTCGAATCTCTCAACCTTCATTACAAATCTTCTTTTAGGTGCCAGCTCTGATTTATGGCCTGCCATTCAGAGGCCACGAAGGCCTGGAGCCAGAACTGACCAGCTGTCAGAGCAGGGCTTACAGAAACAGGGAACATATTAACCTGTCTCTCTGCCTGCTTAAATCCTGCAACCGATACAGGAGCTGACAAAGATGGGCTGTCCTTGGCATTTTACTTCAACCAAGAGCATTGCTTGGGGCTGTGCCGGGTCGAAGGTGGAGACACCCAGAACCGGGTAAAGGCTTCCCAGGTGCAGTAATTTGGACATAGCCGTGTCTTGAGCCCCAGGAGAGAAACCCCCTGGACTGTGGTCCCCAGCCTCCTGCTTGCTTCCTGCAGGATCTTCGATGCATTGGCTGGGACTTTGCTTTGTCTCCTGTTGAACAGGAATGATCATTCCTTTTTGATGCACAAGAATGTTGGCAAAGGTGGATCATCTCACAAAGACTGTGTCATGAAAACTGCTAGTTAAATATAAGCAGAAGCAACTACTTGTCTGAAAAGAATAATATGCAAATACAGACAGACACAGACACTTTCTCCTGGAAGCAATAACACTCAGTAATTTCATACTTTATACTAAGCCACAGTAATAACATAGGAAGATTGACAAAATGCAAGCCTGCCTGTTACTAAGTGTTTAAAGGGAGAGAGGACATTCCCTTATCTCACTCTAACTGGGTTTCTACACCCTCTCATGCAGCTTCTGAGCCACACATTACTTAGCGTTGCAGTATGGTGACATTCCCATTTTTATTCTGAAATGGAGCAAAAGGCCACCAGTGGCATTTCTTCTCAGTTATTCTGTTTCTAGCCCACTCTGCCCCAAGGCATGACAAGCTGCCTTCCAGCATCAAGCAGGGTTCAGTTATCCTTTTCGGAAGGGCAATCATAAGGCACTTTCCAGCCCGCTGGCTCCCAGCAGTGGGTAAATTCATCAGTTCCCTGACGAAGATGAGCGTTGTTTGCAAGCCAGTATTTTAGAACAGAGACTGCTGTTTGCTCCCCGTGGTTCTGGGCTCTGGGTAAATCCATGGCTTTTTGGGCAGCTGCAGCTCCCTGTCCGTACACCTGCACCAGAGCTCCTGGCAGGGCCCTCTCACCACGGGACTGATTTACCCCTGACTGAATTAGCAGCACAAGGCCGAGGATAGATGCAAAGCTCTCAGAGCAAAAAACACTTGTGTAGAGACATGTTCTGGGTTTCACTCTGAACAGGGGATTCCACATACAGAGTCTTGTCCCAATGGGAAGAGTTATAAGCTCTGTATAAAATACTACCACAGAAATACTCTTCCTTTCTCTATTAACTAAGCTGCTGCCTGTGCTAGGTTCAGCAGACCAATACACCCAGTGCTATCTAGACCATCTGCTCCTGTTCAAATACATAAATAAAGTCACATTGAAATCAACCAGGTTTGAAGACTCTTCCTTCTATGCGACAGTCATTGAAGCTACAATGCGTCTGAAATGATGGACTTTAAAATCATCATCTAAGAGACCAAAAATTCCACCACAATTTCTGGAATGTACAAGCCAGGAGCGGGCAGCTTTCCACAGCCATAAATCCTTGGCTACCTCCTCTCTGTCAGGAAGAGACTAAAATGCACCAGCCAAGCACGGCGCAGTGAAATTGAAGACATTTTTAACAACAGACTTACCTAACCAGCAAACAATCTTACAATAGGAAGCTGGCCTGATTTCAAGCCAAATTCAACAAGCTATAAAGATAGCTTATAATTTTTATTTATTTATTTATTTTACACTAAACATTAATTGGCTTAAAGCAAGAGTCCTCCAGGTCCCCAAGGTACTGCCAGCACAGAAATTCCTCATTTCCAGCTGACTGCCGGAGCCCAGGGACACAGTATGCTCTCTTTCCTCTTGCACAGCTACTTATTCCCTGATGCACCATGGTCCTATTAAACAACAATCTCTACCAAGCCCAGCAACCTAAGACATTCTCTAGGGAGGTGGAAGACATGGATTTGAATTGTTCAGATTTCCTTCACCTCCCAAATGCTTCCTCTGAGACTTTCTACAAGCCCTACATAATTTTAACAAGGGAGAAGCAGACATGCTGGAAGGTTTGAATCTAGATTTAAAGAGCTCTCTCCTATCTTAAGGGTCTGAAACACTGGCTTTTCTCTCCAAAGCTCCTCTCTTAAGGGACTGAAACGCTGCTGGTTTTTTTTTCATCTGGTACCTCCCTCTCAAGGCTGCAAAACGAGATACAAATCTAAATGTGAGAGCTCAGTCAGCTCCAGAGGTTCCGGATTCAGCAAAGGGGAATACACGGATCAGACAGGTCTGTTACATGAAGGCTCATGGGCTCAGCTCAGGTAGTTAAAGTGATGTCCCTTTGCAGGGGGTACAGCTAATCCTCAGCAGGATGGCAGCTTCTAGAGTCTCTGGTCACATTCCCAGGCTTCTGCAAAGGGCTCATTCACACAAGCTGATAAACAGCAGTGTCCTGTTCTCCATTAGCTCCCATCTCCCTTATGTGACACAGGCCCTTTGACTCCCAAATATTACCTGCTTTAATGGTTCAGTGATTATTGTGAAATAGAAAGCAACTTTAACCATGATGGGTATTCTGCTGTAATGCTCTATCAGAATTTTCATTCTGAGCTCCCCTATGCTGACAAATCTCAGTTTGCTACCTGTCTCCAAATAACTGATTTTTAGATACCTGCACATCATCATATACTGCCTTAGAGCTAACTCTAACTGTAATTCCTTATGAATCTCTGAAGAAAAGCAACATCTCTTAAATCCTTGCTGAAACAGTAGAGAGCACCTTCTGATTTCTCATCTCTCGGGCATTTACAGCACACAGACCTTCACACTAGAGTTTCACCAAAAAGTACAACACATTAACACTACCTGTCCTCCTGACCTATGGTACAAAAACTACAGTGCACCAGCAACTCCCTCTTGCTCCTTGGCATCCTCCTCTCAAATCTCTGCGAGTTCCATCAGGGTTTAGCAAAGACAGGAAAAATCCACTATGTAAGACATCCTCCCAATTCGCGAAGAGGTCATTTGTACTCAGGATTTCCTATGTCGCACATGTCTTACATGGAGCTACTGTACCTTCTGAATGGTCACAGTAATAGCTTCTTTCACTGAGCAGTCTCTGTGGAATATAAAATGCATTTACAGCCCGCTGTCACTGAGGGGTTTGTGAATACAGGAGCTCAGAGAAGTAACTGAAGTTAAATCTTCAAAGCCCACTTCACAAGTCAGAGAGGCTTTCAGAGCTCAGAGAACAAGGTCACTGAGCAAACTATTCACAGTAACAAACAGACAGTGAACAAATGCCGTATTTGACCTGCGTTATTCTTCCACTCAACAAAACCGAGTGTGGCAGGAAAGCCAGCAGAGCCACGGGCAGAGAGAGGTGCGTGTGGCATCAGTGTTAGAACAAGACACAGCGCAATGTCTCTTGGATCACCATCTCCCACCACCAAGCCCAGGCGTTAAGTCAAATGTCCTAGCCCATACTGCCAAGAAAGATAAATAAAAGCAGCGCTTCTGTCACAGGGATGTTGTCAAATTTGTTACTATCATCTAAACCACCAACTTATCAGATGAAGGTTGTCAACGACAAGCGTCCTGTCAGAACGCATTCTGCGAGCCAGAACATTAATCTATGACCAAAAGCAACAGCAGAATTGACTTGACTCAGTGGAGAAAAGATGCCCCTTTAGTGCAAACCCAGTTACTCTTTTCCCAGTTTGCAACTGACTGCTTATATGCCATCAACCTCAAAACAGATTTATTTTTTTTGGACTGACTGCTTTTCAAACACACATTTTCTGTTTCTGAGCAGAGCCAAACATGGTAACAACATAAGACAAAGGACACCCTGTGCAACCTTATGCTTCATTCTCCCTACAATACTAGGTTTAACCTTAATTCTCTGTAGCTGCCATCAATGCTAAAGGTGCCTCACAGGCCACGCGCTGAGAATGACAGAGACAGGATCACCAGACTTGGCAGTGCTGTTGTATTCCCTCTATATTTAACTCCATTTGCCAGCTACCTGCAGAACAGACAGTATCTTTGTGAAGTCTGGTCAGATTGCAACTCTCTCCTTTGTCTGAGGCTGAAAATGCACTCAGTGAAGTATTGATTCTCTGCCAGCTTACCTGACAGTATGTATTAAAACAAGACCTTCACTACTAAAAGCACGTACAAACAAGTCACCATGGAGAGTACTAAATTTCAAATTAGTACCTCCTTAGTTCCCCTGTCGTATCTGTCCACATATGCACATGCTTTGATCTCAGAGTAACTGAGATTTACTCCGTTTTCATTGAGCAATAAGCTGCCCTGGACTACTTCACATTTATCATGGGACAGGATATGCACAAATGGAGTTACCCCTGGGTGCTGAATACACTGTAGGTTCACAGCTGAGCTTGTCCACATGGTAATTTTTTCACTTGCCTGCAGCTTGACGTATAAGCATGAGCTAGCTTCAGGTTAAAAAATAAATTTAAAAAAAAAAACAATCAGTGAATACCACTGGACTGTGCATTGAATTAGATGAGGTCAACAATGTCTGTGCTAGCTTACTTTAAAAGTTTGCCTTCTGGCATCTTTTTAACTTTTTAATGTGTCTTTTTGTCTTTTTTAAAAAATCTGGAGATAGCTCATAGGTATTATCCATTTGCTCACACACACACAATTATTCTGAGCTGTGTTAAGATTTTAAAACGCACTGGCTATTGCATCTAAAAAATAAATAACATACTCTCACTCCCTTCTGCTTGACATACACTGTTATAAGACTCAAAATTCTTTTGTGAAAATTTAAACAGAAAATACCCATATATGACATGTTATTTATAACCCTTCATTAAGCCCTTTCCGCTGAATCGATTTATTGTGCTACACTCTCTAATATTAAACACCGTCACTAGCCAGGATCTCACATTGCTTCAGCCCCAGCACACTGACTTACCAAAGAAACTGCAAAATTCCATCCAACTCAAAACACTGATTTCAGCACTGATGAAAGAAGCTGCCTCAACTGTGCTGGCCCCGCTCCACAGCACGTGTGCTGGCGGCGCAGGCTTCCTGCTTGGTGCCTGGCCAGCGTGCTTCAGCCTCCACCAGCAGGAACCATCTGCAGGGATGAAAGAAGAGTTCAACTTCCACATTTACTTCCAACCTTGAGAGTAGCCACACTACTCTCTCTCCTCAAGGAACCACTAAATAATACAGCACACACCGTTTGCTGAACAGGCAGTCCCTGTTAGGGGCAATCTCTATGTCCATGTACTGTGGAGTTTCTCGTCTTCAGAACACATTGTCTTGAACATTATTATCGCAGATGAGATTTAGTGGTGGATAATAAGGCAACTGAGAACAATTCGAAGCATTCTGGTTGGTCTCATACTGCTACACAGATCTTAGTAACAATAACAGCTATAATTAGCTCTCACACAGCACTTGTCAGCCATGTATCTCAAGAAAAATTGTAAAAGGAGACAAGAGCTGTCACTCCACCTTAAAGACAGGGAAACTGAGATATTAAAAGGGAGGTAATGATAAAATGCATAATGCCAGCAGCAAAGAGGCAGAAAACGAGGTCTCCTGTGTCCTAGGCTGGGTGCTCCAGGGAACACAGCTGGAAAGCTCCATATCCCATTACTCATGTACTGAGTCGCTGAGTTGCCCCAGCAAGGATCTTATTTTTCATTATGGAGTGAAAAATAAAACAAGCCACAGGGCTCTAACTCCTCCTGCAAGCCGCAGACACACAGCCAGAAATTTCTACGGCAAATGATGCAGTGAAAATGCAGCCTGACACAGAGTAAAGTGGCAGCAGCAAGCCAGCCCGTCTAGGTGCTGAGTGGTCCTATCACTCATTATTCAGAGAGAGTGGGGGAGTTGGAAGCGTTACTTCAGCTGTAAGAAAACAGGCTGGCTGCTGATTAATCCAAAATGCTGCTGTTGAGATGAGAGACCTCGTGGTCACTGGCCTCCCAAAACAAAATGTAAAGGTTCAAATGCAAGGCACTACAAATAAATGCCTTCTGGTTCTCACCAGTGTCCAGTCAGGCCTTGGAGACAGGCTCAGTAACATACAGTTGGTCTGTGATTTTATGTGGTTATTCCCAGCATGACCACAGCTCTGAAATTCAACTTGTTAATGCTAAGAATTAAAGTAAATACAGCAAGTGAATTTCCTACCTTTTGCCAGCATGTGAGACCAAGGCCCCAGCAAGAAATATCTGTGCTAAACGGAAACATGTCTACCTTTGATATCTCTACACTACCTGTCAATTCTAAAACTGAGGTTCAAAAAGCTCCTCAGCAAGTCAAAAGAAATAAAACAAGTCATTCTACTTTCCATACAGCAAATGGACCCCAAGAAGATAAGTAAGGGAAATTGAGTGTTTCAGTTGGGTTTTTTTTTTTAAGCAAGATGACATAAGACCAAGAAACCATGAGAGAACCAGAGCAGAGTCCGAGCTGCTGGCCCCAAGATCCCAGTCAGTTTATTTCCATCAGTTTCAGGTGCAGAACCCAGTATTTCAGATGCATATGGAGCTCCAGGGCACCTGGGGAACTGCTCTGGCGATACCTACTGTCAAACCAAAAGTGGGCCAGGGCCAGGCTCTGGGCCCATCTCCCCCTCCGACATCCCCAGCAGCCCCCAGATAATGCCCCTGCATCCCCCCACATATGGAGCACTGCCTGGGTGCTTCCCTCAGCCACCCCCATCACAGCCAGCGTGGAAAGGAGCACAAGGGGCTGCTAACCCACATGCCTAGGACCAAGCCATCCCCTGGCACCTTATCCTAACCAACGGCTAGCAGAGAGGGCCCTCCACACGGGGAAAAACCCCTGCTGCCCAGCGCCTAGGCCTTGCCTTACCTCATCTCACCCACACAGCCTAGCACAGGGGGGACACCCACATGGTCCCTCGGAGGTCGAGGGAGCAGGTGCAGCACTTTTAAGGGCGGCTGTACTCCTGCTCCCATGGCGGGGCTTCTCCCGGGGAGGAAGAGAGCCTCCAGCCCCACCACACACCCTCAGCCCCTCGTTGTTTCGGAGCCCTTTTCCAAAATGGCCGCCACCCACGATGGCCACCCCACAAGATGGCCGCCGCCTCCCACTGACCAGGCCCGCCCTTTCCCGCACCACCCCGGCGCTGCGGGGCGCAGAGATGCAGAGACGAGTCCCCGAAGCGCCATGCTTTATTCTCAGGGGTGGAGAAAAGGAAGGGAGCTCGGGGGACAGGGCAGCCGAGGGATGGGAGGGTGTTTGTGGGCAAGCGGCCCGGCGGGGCCAGGCCGGGCAGCACTAGCAGGAGGTGAAGGTTTTCCAGAAGAAGTTTTTGCAGGGGGCCTTGCGGTCCCGCTGTGATAGCTGGGCAAGCCGCCCCAGCACGGCTCGCTCCTCTTCCAGCTTGCCCTCCTCTTCCAGGTCCGGGGAGGCCGCCTCATGTCCTGCATCCACGCTGTCCAGCAGGCCCGCCAGCATCTTCAGGATGGCGTCTTTCCGGACTGTGCTCTGCTCCTGCGGGCAGAGAGCAAGGAAAAGTGACAGATGGAGGCCCTATCCCCTACAGCCGTGGAGGGGAACATCCCTCATGGGATCTGTTCTCAGTTCCTGGCCTCCCCCGGTGCCCTGCCCTGGGATCCGATGCTTTTCCCATTGGCAGAGCTGAGGGATCTGTGGCTGCAGAGGTCACTCCTCCCTTCTCCTGTGTCCCCATCCAGGCAGACAGGGACAGGCACAGGTGCCCTGATAAAACTGGAAAGGAGCTGCTAACGAACAGGCATGAACTGGCTGTGAAATCCCTTGCTGCCCGCACTAATTAAATCCCATTGAATGCCAAACCTCCTTCTTCCCGAGTCAGCCCGTGCTCCTTTCATGACTCTGACTGTCCAGAACCTGCCGTGGGAAGGTTGGGGAAGAGGCACGGAGTCCCGAGCAATATTAAATTAAACGCACCAGGGCCTGCAACCCACTGTAAAATGCTGAGAATGAAATGTAACAAAGGAGAGGACTGGACTGGTGAGGAGAGAGATGCCCCAAATATCTGGAGCCAGATATTTAATCTGTGGGGACAGGCAGCTTGTATTTCAAGAACAAGAACCCACATTTCAATAGCCTGAGCTTGGGGGAAGGCAGAATGAAAGGGGAGCTGCGGCGCTCCGATGAAAGAGCACAACCTGTGGTTCGGAGCTTGAGGGATTTCCCTCAGTAACAAGCTGTGAGTTGGCTTGTTTCTCTTAAATTTACAGCAAATCTGAGGAATTGCCTCTTGTCCGAGTATTCCTAGTCTCTGTGACTCATTAGCAGAGGCAGCTGGTACTGGACAAGCTGGGATAGATGGTTTGACAGGAACAGATCCTGTTCCCCATGCGGATGGGAATGCTGGAAGCACATTTCCACATCACGTCTCACAAATGCCATGTTTACTGCTAAGGCTGCTGTCAGCAGTGGGGAGAAACTGAGTTTACGTTACAGCATGTTTACGGATACTTTTTAATCACTTTCGTAGCTCTATTAACTAACCCTGCTTCCACACAAGAGAAACTCAGGCACAGAAAAACTACGTGCTGTTTGTAGCAGAAGAAAAGATAAAAGCCAGCTTGTCCTCATCCTGATTCCTGCTCCCATGCCGCAAGTACAGAAACGTCTTGAGCCTTTGGGAGATGGACTGGGACAGAGGAACCCAGCTAAATGTGTCTCCTGGGTCGTGTCTTCCTCATAAGCTGCTTTCCCAGTTTAAGTGCTGTTTTAAAATAACCTGCTCCAAGCAGAGCCAGCAGCTCCAGGCTGAGGGGTGGGGAAGGCAAAGCTCAGCCTGCTGTGAGGGGATATTCCTTACACATGAGCGACTGTGGCAGTTAAGTGAAACTAGGCAGCTCTTCCCCTGCACTAATCCACTGCCAGCATCCTTTAAGCTTATGGCTGTTCCTGAGCTGTAAGAGATCAAGACAATTTGGCAGCAGCTAGAGATCTTAGCACGGGTGGGTTGTGGCTCTCCTTTGGGTGGCTGCTCAGTTCCCTGTCCTACATCCAGCAGTGTGGGAGAAAGCACAGACCTTTCTTTCGCATTGTTATGCATTTTATGGTGGTTTATATGTAAAATCCCAATATTTTTCCTACTTAAAACATTTGTCTGAGTTACGGCAGTGGTGACTGTAGGGATTGGTTCATCGGTATCTAACAATTTTTCTGTTTGTAGAATGCTCTATAGAGAATCATTATATATATTATAATTACATCATTATTTTGTAAGCAACAGTGTGTAGAAGACTAAGAGTCATTACACGTGAATTCATTTTTACCAAAGCCTTATTTACCGATTTATTCCCCACAATGTGTTTCTTTTTTCCCCAGCAGCTAGGATTTGCACCAGAAAGAGTTTACATTTTAAGTACTGGATTTGTTATTGTAAGAATGTGCAGCTGAAAGTTTACAGTTATCCCCAGAAGGGTTAATCCTAGCCAGCTGCAGAAGCCCTGATCTCTCACAGAATGCTAGCCCTAGCACCTCACACTGTATATGTTTCTTTCTCACAGCCAGTTCGGCTGTTAATGGGATGTGAGCCCACTCCTGGAGCACGAAGACACTGATGGATGAGCTGGAGCCAACGCTAAGACAGAAAAAGCGATGTGGATACGCACAAAGAAGTTAGTGCCTTAGAAAGCAACATCGGGATCCTTCACTTCTCGGGGTAGCTCCTCTGCGGGACCGAAATAAGAGCATCCTTAGGGATACAGCTGTGACCTGGACTGGCAGAGTACGGGGTGACAAGGACACCGGGGATGGCAAGGAACATGCAGGTGAGAAAACTGCGGGGCGAGGGCAAGCAGAATAGAGCACTTGGCTTGTGATTATGTTATGCTATTGCTTCCTACCCCTTTGGCCTCTTCGGGAAATAGTCCAGCAAAACAAAGTTATTATAGCACTATAGCCATTATAATATTAGAGTTTTGCCAGTTGGTAGGATAATTATATTGCTATAATAAGTTCTGCCACTGCATAGAGCTCTGCTGGTTCAGAGTGTAATTATTCTAGCAGAACTATGTCAGTATAACTCCCCTTGTGAATACTACTCTGGAAAAAGCAATTTTATTCTGATATAATTACTTCATTTATTATTCCTCTGTTACTTTCCTACTGAACCCATCTTTTAAACATTTGTCCTTCCCATGAGTCCTATTTAAAATATCATCTCCCTTGATCATTTTACCAATTACGTATCTTTTCTTTCCCCTCCTAGTACTCTATTCTCTCACACTGCACTCTTTCAGCAATATTATTTTGTCCTTTTCCCTCTCCTCTCTGTTCTGTTCTTTTTGCCAGTTTTTTACTTAGCTCAGACTTCACTTTTGCAGCTCTCTGGCATCGACCCTGGTACCTTTCCTAAATAAACTGGCTAGTAAGCTGGAGTAACAGCCCGTGCTTCAGCAGCTGTAGTGCCTTGGAATAGAGAGGGGTAAAAGAGTTGTTTGCATCAGGTAAAGCCTAATTGCCCTTATTACCCATCCCCTGGCTCCAAGCTGCTTCTTCGTGCTCCCACCTCACCCAGCTCCTGCGCAGGGTGCGTTATACTCACCCTAGTGCTCTGTATTGCCAGTCTCTCTTCTCCAGGCAATGCGGTGGCTCTCACGCTCCACACCAGCAGCAGAACGGACACCAGGCTGGCCACCAGCTGCATGACGTACAGGCTGTGACTACTGTGCTGAATGAGGAAGACTGGGAGAGGGAGCTGTTTCTGGGCTCTCTTCTGCCTCAGACAATGGCTGCAGCCCCTTTTATAGCCCTCCCCCTAGCCCAGTGGGTGACGCAAACAATTAAGTCTATATCAAAGGCAAATTAGACTTTGGAGAGGTTGTTAACACTTGGCTGCTTGAGTGGGATACTTCAGTGCCTCTGTGCTTTCCATGTGCCAGACCTGCAGAGACTGGGGAAGCAAAGGTTTGGGACTCTCCAATAACATGCTGTTTCTTCGCTCTGAGAAATTGTAGGCACTGCCTGTGCCTCTCCCGATTAGCTGAATTCTGCCTGGGAACATCATGTTGGATAGAACATGCCACCAGCTTGCACAAACCTCTGGCCAATGCTGGATGATTCAGAGGGAAGAGGTAAAACTTCCGGCCACCGGTTCTTAGATACGGGCTTGGGCCCTCGGCCTGTGTGTCCAGACTCCAGGGGTATTTGGATCCGGATCTCTGCATCCAGTCGTGCATCTCACTGTGGAATGCCAGTATTTCTGGCTTTCCCTGTATGATAACACGGGGACACAGGCTGTAGCTATGCAGTAATATAATCTGTCTTGCAACCGTTTCTGGAAGCCAGTTGGGGGGGGTCTTGTTTTACTGGTTTTTGTTCCTAGCATTGAAGTATATCCCAGAAGTATAAGTCAACACAGTGAATCCTGACTTGGAGATGTTTGGTTTAAATGTATTAAAGGGAAAACAAAGTAGTGAAAGGGTGGTCGGAGCTGAAGCTGCTCTGCTCAGAGGCTTCAGGAAAAGGCTCATGGCACGCTGGCACTGCCTGCTTGGAGTAAGTTTTCTGATATCTGGCTAGCAGTTGTTAATAATGCTTCTCCCTTTGCCCAAAAGGCCACCCCACCTGTCTGTGGGCCAGCAGAAGGTGCTGTTAAACACTGCTGTCTGTTTTGCATTGTCCCTATCATGAGGGGATAGCGTCCAATGCCACCTGCTTGTGAGATGCAGAGACAAAGCTAAGATCTCATATCACCACTAGCCCTTTCTTTAGAACCACTTGCCTCAGGGCAAGTCCTCTTCTGACCCTAAAATACGACAGTCAAAAGATAAATTGTTATCCTAATTTAGCACATTAAAAAAAACCCACAGGGAGGTGACTTGGCCAAGGGGATGCTGTGGCAGAACTAGGAACAGAAGGTAGAAAAACCTGTTCCCCACTTCTACCTCTTACCAGCTTTACCGTTCCTGAAAGCAGCAGGATGAAGCTTTGCCTGCAAATAATCCAGCTCCTAATGCCAGTTACACCACCCTGGATGCTCTTGAGGGAAAAGATGCCATCACTTCCATGCATATTTCAAAAGAAATGCTGGATTCCCTCACTGATAGAGACACAAAGGAAAAAAAAAAAAAAGCTTTTCTGAGTCATCTGGACTTGGGGGGAAAATCTAGCAATTTCTAGAAATGAATTTTCCTCAGCAAACTTTGTAACCTCATTGTTTCTCACCCCCACCTTGTGAGCGCTGGCTTCCACGCACCGCTTTCAGATGAAACATTGTCTGTTTCCTTTTAAACTGATCTTGCTAGTTTATCAGAATTGCTGCGTTAGCCCTTCGTAATGGATTCTGTCAAACACTTCCCAGCCAGCCTGGGGCTGGAGACAGAGAGCAGTGGAAGCACCAGGCTCCAGCGAGCAGACAAATGGCAGGCACTTGCCAAATGACCCGCAGCCGATCTGCTCGGGGGAGAGGTGAAAGTAAGAGAGCAGCAAATGGAGAAAGCACACTTGGTCGCTCAAGAGGAAGGAAGGGCAGGTACCTGTGAGGGTGAGATGTGCCTGGGCTGACAGGCAAGCAGGCAGGAGGTGAATCCCATACCGGTGGTTCTGAGGCAGGACTAAACCTTGTGTGGGACTACTAGCCCAAAAGCTAGACAGACAGCAGAAGTCGAGCAGTCTGATCTCCATGCTGGGGGCCATCTGGTCTAACCAAACGGCTTGTTCTAAAAAAATATGGTTTTGTTTGCAGCTTTGCCTTCTGAATGGACTGTTTTCTATGATGCTTCATTGAGCGAATGGGGTCACAAGTGTGACAATGCTCTTCTACGAAAATAGGGATGACGTGCTGAGCCAGAGAGCAGCTTCTGGGGAGGCCCCCGGGGATGTAAACAGTGACCAGGCTGCTGTGAATCTGTCCTGAAATTAAAGGGCAGTAATAAAATAATTGTTAGCTCCTGAGGGGTTTGGCTTTGGGGAGAGTTTCTGCCCAGATGCACCAGCACCAAACCGTGGCTCTGCTGAGGAGCACAGCACAGCCATAACCTGTACTTCTAGAGGGCAATGGGGACACATCAGAGCATTTACACTCTAGTGCCCAGAGTAGGAATGAATCTCTAAATCCAAACAAGTTCATCCCTGAGTATCAGATGCTTCTTTTCCAGATTCCTCCATCTTCCCTAGTGCCCATCCCTTTCCTCACACTCCCTCTGCTACTTCTCCTACATTAGTCTGTCCTCCTCAAGCTCTGGTCCTCTGGCCCCTTTGCAGAGATCCTGCTGACCATGTCCCCATCATAACAGGCTATAGCACCATCTCCTTTTCCAAAAGAAGTAAAATAACTCTGTGGTGACAAAATTTGCTCTTTTTAGTAACTGGATAGAATTCAATATATAGCACCAGCATTGTGCTTCATTCCCACTGTTCCCTATTCCCAGTCGCTTTGTTTCTCTGACCTTTAAGAAGGCCCAAATTATTTTTTTTTCTCAATCCTTAAATGCTTATGACTCAGTACGGGAAAGGTTAAAGGTCTTCCCGTGGAGGAATAAGCCTTTCTGACAATTGATTTCCCCTTACCACTTCTTCTCTGTTATCTGACTCACCCCTTTAAAAGTCCTCTTCCTTGATGTTCTCTTCTGTCCGGGGTTGCGCGTGGTCTGAGTAGGTTTCTACCACTGGAAAGTGAGGGTAGATCTATCTGACATCAGCATATCCATGAACACACCTGTGGGAACCTGCGAAGGGTGGGGATGCTCCAGAAGGAAGTGCAGCGCAGAGAAACTTCAAAAGGCCTGGCTATCCAAGGATTTTGGCTCAGTCAGTGTGAGATGCAGGGCTGTTTCAGAAGAACAGCAGAAGATGCTTACACAATCACATAAGACAGCCTCCATCTTTTTGTGATTAAGAGGGAACAAGCAACATGTAATGGGAGAGGTTTTATCTTTCAAGAAAGAGATCCTTGACCTCTCGGTGTGTCTGTGCAGCAGCAAAGACTGGGCATTGCTGGAGCACAAAAGCTAGGAGTACATCTGGCACCAAATGCCACATTAAGGAATGAGCTAATTTCTCAATTGCTTTCCTCAACGGCCTGGATATTTGCCTTCTTCTGCCCATTTGTTACCTGGTCTGGATTCAGATCACCATGTCTTTAAACACATAGCAGAATTGCATCAGGCTTCCAGAACAAAGTCTGGTTCCCAAAGGCGAGGCGCTCAGCTGCAGGTGAAGGGTTCAAATGCTTCTGCTTTCCTGTCATTGGAACCCTTTCTCTCTGCCCTCGAGAGTCCCTCGTTGCAAAGACCAATGCAATAAATAAAGCGATAGTCAGCTGACGGTTGTGAGCCTTCCTGGAAGGGGAAACCAATTTGTTCATGGGCCTGAAATCACAGCTTATTTATCAGGCTGGGCTCGCAGTATTCCTTTGCGCCACGCTCCCCAGGGGAACTCCGAGGAGCGTGCAGGTGGCCATTCCAGCCACGGCTTCCCATCGGCACTAATCTCACAAACCCAGGGAAGAGGCTGCGTGGGCTGGAGCCTGCTGCTCCCGCTCCTCTGCGATAAGAGCTGCAGAGCAGGTGCAGGGAGGAGGAGGAGGGAGCACCGCAGGGACGCTGCTGTCAGAGCACGCACGACTAGGAGCCTGTTACAGCTCCCCAGGGAGGGGAACGGGGGGAGTTGTGCTGCCTTCTCTGGCTGCCGACCCCAAGGGGGCTGCAGGATGAAAGGAGGGTGAGCATAAGGCTTCAGGTGTATGCTCAAACCCTTTTGTTATTTCAAACCGTATGCAAAGTTTATTTCAGTTATTCCACCAAAAATCTTCCTCAAAAATAACTCCTTGCTATGAAACACTTCTAATTCAAAATACCTCTACTTTCCACTGCAAATGTTTTGCTCTGCTCCAAGAGGCATTTCAGGCTGCAAAACAGGTTGAGCGCACCTGGGGTTACTGCCTACTGTCTTGGGAATTGATGTCCATTACTCCAGACTCATCCTGTTGGTGCACGATTGGCTGGACAAGACTTGGAGAGAAACACTTCTTTACCATTTAGATTTCCTGAGGGATTGCAAAGGCACTGCACCTCGTGGGAATTCAGTCAGAAAGAGCTCACTGGGGGAATTAACACGTGGGACTGCCAGCGGCGCAGAAAGGACCGCTGGGCTGGGAGAGCTTTAATTCATGCACTCCAGATAGCGTGGGGTTCTGGTTACTCCTCTCCTAGAGCTGAAGGGGGATGAAACACATGTAGGGTCATCACATCATACATCATCTTACCCTTATCCCTGGCTCACAGAATTAGCTTTGTGAAGCAAACACTTTCCTGGAGCTGCCTGGCTGTGGGCTGCAGCAGCAGCCGATGAGTACCAAGGAGATGGCAGTGACCTCCTGCAGGGTCCCTGCTCTGGCCAGCCCTCGTCCTCACCATCGGCTCATCAAACCCCATTAGCCACTGAGCTGGCATCCTTGAGAGGCCTGCTGCTGAGATCCCTAACATTCACAATAATTCTCCCTGCCTTTGTCTGCTTCACACATCACTGTGTTATAATTGAGATTCCCTGGCTCGTAATTCCCCACCTTTTGCATATTTTAAAAGCACTTAACTCCATCTTATATACCACCAGGAAAAAGTATGACCTCGACTTCTCAGTATTTAACGCGGTTAAATTTCTCATCTTACTTTTTAACGTTTTGTCTGACACTTGCTAGACCTGAGCTACTGTTACATGCTTTTGTCCACACTTTGCCCTCTTCTTCCCCCACCATTTAAACAAAGGAACTTCCCTCTACCTGAACTTCATGGCACTCAATACTTTTTTGACTGTTTGCTTACTGAAGCTGCTGTTCTCTGATGAAAGATGAATTGTCATTCTTACTTCAGCAGTCTCTTGCTCCAGCCAAGCCCCATCAATAATTCAGCCAGGCCTCGATTACATTAGCTCTGTATGAATATGACACTCAGGCCAATTAACTGGCTGAAAGGGCTCAAGAGATACAGGCAAGAGATTTCTCTTAATTTTTTTAAGCCCTTTTCCGAACTTCTAAAAATTGAGTTAGTTCAACGAGGAAAGCACAGAGCAGAGAGTCTAACACAGCTCCAAAGGCGCCAAGAGGCTTAAGCAATTGATGTGCTAAAGCCCATCAGGCTGTTCCCTCGCTTGTCTCCACCTGCTCTGATATTACATTGTACGTTTCTTGGGACAGAGCCTATCCCTGTTCACATGCTCCTTGCTTAATAAATGCTGGGACATGACTAGCGTGTCTAGACAAACAGCATCTTTGTGGATCTTTGCTCACAAACAGCCTTGCTTGACTAGCCTTGGGCAAAAGCCAGCTAAAACTCCGAAAAAACCCTGTACTCAAGTCTTTAGCTGCCCACCTGGAGACTCTGCAAAGATCCCTTTCAGTGCTCAGTCCTATGCGAGGCCCCATTAGTTTTCTCCTGTTGGGCATGACCCAAATTGCCAGTCTCTTTTCAGTCCCCACCCTGCTTGGCCATGGCGTCCCGCAGCTTGGACATGAGTTTGTGGAAGGGATAATTAATCTTCAGACACAATTGCCTGATGGATGATTGCCATGCCAAATGCAGCGCTGAACGGCAGGCAGGCCTCGTGGCAGCTCTCAGCACGTGGGTGACGCTGAGCAGTCCTGAAGCACTCAGAGCTGCTCAGATGGAACCAGCTATAGATGCACAAACTCTTGCTGTACCGTTAATAAGTGCTTTATTCAGGAACTGATCTCTGTCTTCACCTAGTGCAAGGCTCTGAGGTGTTTGAAACTGCCTGTAAAGAACAGTGATTTGAAATGACTCAGAAACTATATATAGGACCCTATGGACAGAGTATGTGTGACTTGGATGGCAGACAGCCTTGTCTTCCTGCTCTCATCATTGGCCACTCACTGAACTTACAGATTTGGAGAGAGCTCAGAGAAACAAAAGGAATAATTAGCTGCGTGGAGGGTAGTAACAGGTTTGAGGAAGCCTTTTCCCTCCTGGGCATTGTTGTACTCACCAAAGGTGGGTGGAAGGCTTAAACTTGTTACTAGTTGGCAGCTACTCTAAGGCCTTCCTGGACTACAGTCCTCGCCTTGATTCCAGGGAGAGAAAGTGCCAGAGGTAGTTTTCTGTCAAGGATGAAAGGCTGAATGGGGTTCAGGTCCCATGGCAATTTAAAAAGGAGCAGTTAGAACCAGTCTCCATTACTGGTCTGCTCTTTATAATAAAAATACAAGAGTTGAGCAATGAAAATGCCTCAATAGCCCTAACTAATCACTAGCTGTAGGAGAAAGGAGACAATTACCCAGACAATTAATAGACAAAACGGGTGCAATCTTCTCAACACAAGAATACAAAGGAGATCAGGACTCAGCTCTGCAACTTAGCAATGCTTTGCAAACCCTCAGAGCCACAAAGAAGCTGTACCAATACTGGTAGTAGAAGGGGACATTGGGAGAGAAGTGGTAAGTCTCATCAAAAAAGGAAGGAAGTAGAGGGTTGGTAGTGGCACCACAGAAGTCCCTGGCTGCAGGCAGTGGCTGCACCACTGATGCTGTTTGTAGGGTTCACAATTATGGTAAAGCTCAACCCCAACCTTTGCAAAACTCTGCTCCTTTTAGTTTTCTCTCATCAAGCCAAAAAGCCTCCCTCAGAAGGAGCTTTTTTGTCTTCTCCTGATGCCACCTAGTGACTGTTCCCAGCCTGCTCAGCTTGAGCTCTTGACTTGGTTCAGGCCCTTGGAGCCACCACAATTTTTGCAGAAGAAAGGATGCTGCAGCTGAGCGGGGCCAGGGATTGACAGGAATTAGGGGGTGTCAGCAGGGAGATGGGCAGCTAGAAACAGCTTGGAAAGCTGTACCAGAGGCGGTGTTTGGACTAGAGAATAGCTTGGATAGAAAGTACAGATTTCTGCAGTGTAGAGGATGACAGCTATTAAGTCAGTTATAATACTGAACATGCAAGGAGATCACTCTTCAGAGTTTATTTTTGATGGTAACTTGTCATCCCCAGAGACAAGGCAGAGAGAGGAAGTCAGACCAACTACAGGGCACCCCCTGGATGTCTTCTGAGAAGCACAGCAAACTTTACGGATTTCTGTTTCCACCCCCACGCCCCCCTCAAAGAAGCACACCAACCCACACTGATGTCACCTTAACCAGAGCCGTGTGTTTAATTGATTGCAAGGGAGTGACAACCGCACACTGGTTGTGCTGGGAAGATACCCACTGTACAGTGGTGGCACGGAGTCTTTAAAACAAAAGTAAAGGAGTGGAGGCAGATCCATCTCACAGAGTACAACAAAAAACAACTTATGCGTCTGGGGTTTCCGGGGGCAGCATCAGAAATAATGATGCCTCCTAAGGACTAGGCCTGAGGCATCTCAGCATGACTGGGATGAGAGATTTGTCAGCACAACTGACTCCCCAACATCAGTACTTAACAGCAGGCAATGGATCTAAGGTTTGTTTTTTATATATATATATTTATATTTATATATATAAAGCGCCTATCACCATATTGATAAACATTCTTTGGAACCACTCTGATGGCAGAGGTAAGAACAGGAGTTGGCCTGTTGGTACCTCAGCACTTCCGTTTCCAACCAATTTAAAAAAAAAAAAAAAAAAAAGCCACAAGACTTTGCTGCCAGCCTGCCCGGCTGGTGTTTAATACTGCTACTCCATCAGGGTTGGAGGGAGACCTATTGTGAATGGCAACAGTTTGCACTGTGACTTCTCCAACTGTGCTGCAGACCAGCGCAGGGGTCGCAGAAGGGCGGTGGGACACGAAGGCTCAGACCCATTTAACCAGTCAAACCATCTCAGCAGCAGGGAGCTCCCCTCAGGAGAGAGCAAGCGAACTCTGCACACAAAGCTCTCGCTCTCTGCACTTAAGGCTGAGTCCGTGACCCCGCTGGACTCTTCCCAGGTCTCAGAAGATCACCGGACAGAAACACGTGTCAGTTATAAATATATCATGTCAGTTGTATGGGATGGAGGTGGGTGCAGGGAGGGGAGAATTTAGAATGGGTGCAGGGAGGAGAGAAAGGAAAAAGACATCTTACGTTTCCAGCACTGGAAAGAACAGTTTTGACCTCGCACAATAAGTCACTGGACCTTTTCAATAGTCTTATCTGGCTTACGCCCCGTCATCTTTAACACATCATCAAAGGGAATGTTGGCTGGCAAAGGGTTAAATAATCCCACACAGTGGAGAGCAAATCTGCAGTTCTGCTGGGACGGTCCCCACCACATCACTGGCGATCTCAGGGTCCAACTCGAAGGAAGGAAGCAGCTGCTCAGTCTCACACATCACTCAGGGCCTGGAGACAGCCAAAGACAAAAAAATGGTCAGGATGGACCTACTGCAGCCCTGCCCTTCTCAACAGGAACATGGCTCTGAAACACAACCACTACCTTCATCCCTAAGACACTCTGAGTTTTGTTTTTTTTTCCTAGAACCTGCAGTTACAACCCAGTTCGGAGATGACAGAATGATGCAGAAATACAGCCCTTCCTTCAAGAAGGGAGACTGAATTATGCTAGAGCATCCTTTCTTTACCCTCTGGTTCGCGCTAGAAACCACAACCGCATTTTATCTATAACTTCTGGAGCTTTCCAGTGGGAAACACAAGTTCTGCAGGCTCTTGGGCTTAGTTTTGATAACTGAAGTAACAGCAATCACAGCATAGGACACCAACCCAAAGACCAGTTCCAAACTGAACTCCTGTCTTCCCACACTGACTCATGCTCTGCTATGTCATACAAAATGCCATCCTGCTCCGACTTGCCCACAGAAGCCTTCAGGGCTGCAGAAAATCTTCAGTCCTGTGTAATCCCACCCCTGCCAAAGAAAAGTCACACCTCGACCTTGCTGGAGGAATAGCAGCGCAGCCTTGCTTACCTTCCGTGCAAACTCTGGCAGAATGAAAGCTGCCCGATGAATGTCAGAGTTGTAGTATTTCAGACTCCTCTCCTCTACTTGTTGCTGTGAGAGCTGCTGCACAGGCTCCCGGAAATTTGTGTTCTGCAATAAAGAAGCCAGGTAGCGTTTGGGTAGCGAGCAAAAGGCTGTGTGACAGACATCCTGCTTCATGGCAGAGAACCAAGAGGACTGGCAGGGAAACAGATGACTTTCTGTTCTAGTATGAGGTCAAGGGTTCTGCACAGCTCCAGCCCCAAGGGCTGGAGTTTACACTCCCAACCTCGTGTGACTCGCCCTTATTCACAGATGCCAGCGTATGAGGTCAGCTGCGTGTGAGCCGTGTGCCAGATGAAGCTGTCAGATGGTGCCTGAGCATCTAAGAAGCAAAGCTTTTGCTCTTCAGAGCAGAATCCACGTCTGCGTTAAGTCAGGCACAGCGCACGCTGCCAGAGCCCCAGATAAATAGAGGAGCAGTGCCGCTGGCTCCCCGCACCTACGTGTCAGTTGGATTACAGGCTTGCTGTAACACAGCAGACTGGGAAGAGAACACACCTCAGTGGTCTGACACAGAGGTACCAGCCCATGTCCTAACACTGACTCTCACTTGGAGGCCTCTGTATGAGCCAATTACCAGTCGCAAGCTTATTCTTATCAAGCAGGTGCCCACTTTATAAGAGCCAAACCCTTAACACAGTCTGGAAATTGGTAGTGGCTTTCTCCCTTCCAACTCTGTTGTCCTAGTGAGAAAGCCATGTCCTTTTCTAAAACAACTGGTTTCATTACTGGCCAATTCTGCACATCATTCAGCACTGAGCAAGCTTCATTGCAACTCTGTGGACCTGAGCTAGCAGAGCTGGGCTGTGGCAAGAGTCCAGAGGCTCCACAGCTGGGACAGCCCAGTGCCACAGCTCAGGCTCTGCAAGGGACAGCCTGGGGCAGGCTCTCTGGGTGCTTCCAGGGAGTGGAAAAATGCACTTCAGGTGCCTGAAACTTACTGGGTTCTTGCTGCAGAGCATGAAGCCAATCTGCCCGCTGGGATATGTGGGGATGGTGCAATAGGCGTATTCCACAACAGGGAACAGAGACTTGCAGAACTGACGCATCTCCTTAATGAGATCCAGGTGCAGCCACTGGCACTCACCTACGGGGAGAAAGGAAGACGAGATGCAAGGTGAGAGCTGCCCCTCTTCTCGCACAGGCCTGTGCCACGTTAACGGTGGCTCCAAGTCCAAACCTGCTCTATTCTGCACAGCTTATGTGGTTTCAAAGGCAAGATAAGGCCCGTATGCCAGCTTTACTAAGCACAGTCCAGCAGTTAACGAGCTGACGTACACAGATCAGAACCGCTCCTGTGGCTGGGAGCTGAAATGGATTTCACTCCCAGCGTTGTGTCTCCCAACAAGAGAGTCCCCTTTGTGCCTCACACTTTGCATGCAAGGACCAGGCATCAGCCTGTGCCCAGAGACAGCATCCTCACCTTGGCAGCAAAGAATCCCATCTTCTCGCAGGGCTGTCTTCATCAGCTGGTAGTAAGATTCTTTGAATAAGCTTTCTGCAGGACCTGGGGGAAAAGCAAATAAAGAGATATGTCTAGAGGGAGAGTAAGACGGCAGGCTTCTGAGAGTTTTCCAAATGCCCAGCCTGCACAGGGACTGTGCTGGAAAAGAGACACTTCAAATGGCTTTTCAGTGATCACAGCAAAAAGTTTTGACCCTGGGTGAACTCCAGCCTGCACCTAGCACAGGAGAACCATCAGGATTTTAGCTTTGCTCAGTAGCAATCCCAGGAGCCTGTGATCTTTATCAAAGAAAGTCCTAGCAGCTGCCTCTTGCTTCAGTAAGCATTTTCTGAACTGAACTCCTGCTCTAAACTGCCTTTTAGAGATACCTTCACTCTTGCTATAGTCAACAGAGAGATAACTCAGGCAGCTGTCATTAGGTCCCTAAAACGAGGCGCCACAACTACATTTGGACCCTCTGTACTTCAGTTTTCCCCTTCATAAATACAGCAACCTCACTACAGCCATCTTTAGGCTAGGCAGTGACACCAACAGCGAGTGAGCCACTGCTTTATTAGCAGATGCACGTGCAAAGCTGTCTTTGCCAACATGGTGCTGTATCCCCCATGGGACTGCTGGACTCAAGGATCAACTCTGCCAGAAGCAATAGCTGCTGGAGTTGAATTTTGAGGACAGAAGGGTGACAGCTGGCTTGAAGATTTGCTAATACAATTTTCTGGTCTTGATCCTTCCCTTTCTCTACCAACAGAATGAAGTCAGTAACAGTCTCTTAATTTGAAAGCAGCCCAGACGTTACTTCCAAGAAGTCGGCACAAGAGAAAAGGAGGAGGAGTGTGGAAAGCAAGTACCCTTTTACAGCCAGGATTCTTACCCATGGGGTCAGACGAGTCCGTGATAATCACATCAAAGGCTTCCTGATTTTGTTTCATGAACTCAAAACCGTCTCCCACATGCAAGGTCAGCTTAGCGCTGGAATACCCCACTGCCATCCCTGGGAGGTATTTCTTGGATACCTGGATCACATCCTGCAACACACAGAACACAAATGGGTTGGGGGGGCTACAAGGAGCCACTTCTCAGGCTACTGTGCAGCTGCAGCTGGAAGAACAGCACAATGAGTCATTTCCTTCCATGCCTTCAGCACAAACCCGACACACTAGCGAGATCCTCAAGAGCTGTCAGCATCTTCAGCCAACAAGCTACGCTCAGCCCTTTCCTATGGCCTCAGGGTTCAGTGACACTGTTGGCCTGTCCTTGCCAAGCTCAACAAGAACTTGGAGCTTCAAAAGCTCCCCGAGGATCTGAGAGACTACGATTACAGATATGACTGCTCTGTGCTCCTTTTCCCTGCAGACATCACTTGCAGAGGTGATCTCTGCCAAAGACTTTTTGGTTTTTCTTCCTAAATAAAACCACGCCAGCAGGTTTCTGGGTGAAAGATGAGAAATATCTCCATCTCTGCTCTACAGTCGTTCTATCAATCTTCCCCATAACATACAGTTTCCTCTCTAAAACGGTTAGACAGCCACTGCCCTAGACCCAGCAATTGTACTCAGCACCACCAGCTTCTCACAGCTGGCAGAGACAAAAAAATATGCTGGTGTCAGGCAGTGCTTGCTCAAAACCAGGCGCATATGTCTACTTAGCTTGGCAGGCAGGGTACAGTCTCATATAGCAATGTTTCCCATTCCTAACACAGTCCTGCTTTGAGAAGACAGCAAAACTTTTTAAGAAAGTAAAATATCTGCACAAACTGACTGAGAGGAGGAGGAGCGGCCCATCTATCATGGAAAAAAATACCCCCTGCTTATTTCCTGCTTTCAGTTAGAGGAGATGGCTCAACAAAGTGATCGTCCTCCTCTGGCAGGAGTGGGTTTCTGTTCTGCAGCGGGAGGGGGATAGGGGAAAAGCAGCATCTTCGGAAAACCAGAGCTTCTCCTCCTCCAGATCCCACGCTTGGCCCACGCTGGCCTGGAAGGGCCTCTACCCTACGTGTGTGGAAGGAATCACATGAAAGAGGCAGCCAGCTGCCACGTAGATGACTCGGAAGGCAAAGAGGTGGCGCTGTCAGTGTCACGCCAGCAGAACCGGCAGCACAGGCACTCGCTGCTGACAAGGGGCAGCAGGTGAAGGAGCGGCTCCCGTGGATGCGGTGAAACAGGGGCTGCTTTTGCTTGGGCAGCCCGCCCGTCAGACCGAATCCCCCCTCCCCGCCGGCAGCTTGGGGAGCCCCACGCACCTCATCGATTTCGCACTGCACCACGGACTCCACGGTGGGGTGTTTCACCACCTCTCGCAGCACTCCCCCGTCGCCGCCGCCGATGATCAGCACCTAGGAGGGGAGAGGGCAGAACACCGGCGGTCAGCGGGGAGGGGGCGGCTCACAGGGGAACTTCCACAGCGAGGCCTAACGAGGACGGCGTGAATCCCCGCAGCCCTCCGGGCCCGTCCTGCCCCGGCGCTGGGCGATGTGCTCCGCTGGCCCACGGGGGCTCTTGTCAAGCGCCGAGGTGCGCCAGGAGCGGCGGCCCCACGGCCCACGGTGACGGGGGGCGGTCTGCGGGGCCCAGGGGCCGGCTGGGGGGAGACCCCGCGGAGCGGGCCCGGGGACGACTCACCTTGCGGGGGTCGGGGTGGCTGCAGAGGGGCAGGTTGGCGATCATTTCCTGATAGGAGAACTCGTCCCGCTCCGTGCACTGGATCACCCCGTCCAGGACCAGGACGTTCCCGTAGGTGGTGCTGGGGCAGAGCGGGGAAGCGGCGTTGGGAGCCGGCCCGGGCCCGGGGCCGCGCTCCCCCGCCCTCCTCCCCAGCGCCACCAGGCCCCGCCGCATGGCGCTGGGCTCCGCGCTACCCCTCACACCGCCGCTCTTTCCCCCAAAACCCTTCACCGCCACCTCCCCGGGCCGCCCCCCCGGGACCGGGCCGCACCTGCGGAAGACGAGTATCTCCTGGTAGCGGGAGCGCTGGTGGTGCAGGAGCTCCTCCACCTGCAGCGACATGGCCTGCCCCGGCCACAACCGGCACGTCTCTCGGAACCAACCCTCCTGGATGAGCGCCGCCGCGCCGCGCTCCATCCCGGCCCCGGCCCCGGCCCCGACCCCCCCCCCCCCGGCCCGGCCGCCCCCAGCCACCTGCGCCCCGGCCGCCGCCGCCGCCTCCAGACCCCGCCGGCGCGGGAGCCCGGAGCTGAGGGGGCACGCGCAACCGCCCCGCCCCCTCGGCCGCCAGCGCGCGCGCCGCCGCGGCCCCATTGGCCCAACCGCTTCGCCGCCGCGCCCCTATTGGCCCAAGGCGGCGGTGACGCGCATGCCAGCAGGGTAGGGAGCCCTCCCTTCCTTAAGCTCCCTCCCCCGCCTCCCCTCCCGGGGCCACGTGGGGCGGCGCATCCGCTGCAGGGAAAGGGCGCGTCGCTCTCCGCCCCGCGCGCTCCCCGGGGTTTTGGGGGAGAAAAAGTCTCATTTGGATGTTTTAAGGGTTAAGACGAGACAAGCTGATCCCTTTCTACCCCGGGGCTTGCGAGGGGCAGACTGGGGAGGCACTCACCAGGGTTAGGGCAGGAGCTCCCCGGCGGGCGATGCGGAGCCAGAAGAGCCGCTGCCCGAGGGCAAAATGGGCTCAGATTTGCGGGATTCCGGTGCCACGGCTCCATCCCAGCCGCAAGCGTGCTCAGGTGAAGGAAGCAGACAGGGATTTCGGTCACTTGCATTAAAGGCATTTTTAAAGCCCGGGGCAGGAAGCTGCAACGCGTAAGGGAAAGCAGAAAGGCACTGAAATGACCATCATCCTTCAAATATCACTCTGCATGGAAATTTAAGTAGAGGGCTTAATGAAACTACAGAAAATTTAACGTCTCTGCAGCCACTGGGGTTTTGGTTAAGAGCTACTCATCCCTCAAGCTGCAGAAGCATGAGAAGTGGTGATACTGATGGGACCGGCAGCCCCTGTGAATGCGCCGGGAGACAAGTGCTCTTTAACTGCCTCTTTTCACGGAATCAGGGAGTTGTCAGAGTTGGAAGGGCCTCATCCTCTCACTGGGAACCACTGGAAAGAGGCTGGCTCCATCCTTCTTCAACCCACCCTTTAGGAATTTGGAAGCATTACTAAGGTCTCCCCTCAGCCTTCTCTTCTCCAGGCTAAAGAGCCCCAGCTCTCTCAGCCTTTCCTCATCAGGGAGATGCTCCAATCCTTGAATCATCTCTGCTGCCCTTTGCTGGACTCTCTCCAGTAGTTCCCTGTCTCTCTTGAACTGGGGAGCCCAGAACTGGATGCAGGATTCCAGTTGTGGCCTCCCCAGTGCAGAGCAGAGGGGGAGAATGACCCCCCTCGACCTACTGGCCACACTCTTCCCTATGCAGCCCAGGAGCCCACTGGCCGTCCTGGCCACAAAGGCACATTATTGCTGGCTCATGGATAGTTTACTGTCCACCAGGACCCCCCGATCCTTCTCCTCAGACATGCTTTCCAGCAGGTCCACCCATAACCTATGTTGGTACCTGGCATTCACAAACATTTTCACAAATATTCTTCAATATTCAGCCAGGTAAGTGGATTTTACGAGCAGAAAGGGACTCTGTTCTACCATTACAATCCTGCTCAGCTGCCACTGCTCATCCTAAGACACCCAAGGGGGAAAAACCCTCCTCTGTTCCTTCCACTCCCTACTCCCCAGAAATAGGTGAAAAGACTGAAAATGAACAAAGAAGCAAAATCCCAAACCTGCTCACAGTCTTTGTAAAATAAAGCCCTCGGGTTAGGGATGGAGAGAGTAGTTTTTATCAGTCCTCTTGCCCAGCAAAAAGGTAAATTCTGTCGTTGTCAGAAAAGGTGAGCACAAAATGGAAAATCCTTTGCGAGAAAAGGAAATCACAGAGTAAAGACAAGGCCGTTGGAAAGGGGAGCAAGATCCATTAGTCAGCGACCAGTAATCCAGGAAGCAGCTCTGCCACTGGTTTAATGTGGCTTCAAGCGAAGTCCCAAAGCCCCTAACCTTTGGAATTCTCCACTGTGAAATAGGAACTCTGCTTCCCACTCCCACAGCAGCGTTACAGCCTTCAGATGTGAGTTTATAATAAACTCTGCCATCCATCCATGGGCTGATACTCTTTCTACAAAGACTTTAAGATAACTCGCTGTGGGTATTTAAAACCAAGAGATGTTAACACAGCTGTACTGAGATTCAGCTGCAGCACAGACCCCATTGGCTTTCCCCACATCACTCTGTGTTTTCACCTTCTACTTAATGCTATTGCTTCCACTCTATGACTTTATGACAAAACCACTGGTTTCTGATCCAAAAAGTACCCCAACTCTTTTTTTTCCCCTCCTTAAAAAAATCTTTGCTTAAAAATCCACAATCACTGTTAGTTAAAGAGACTAATTTTTCCTATTACCTTGTCTTTGTAAGAGGTGAGCAGCTTGATTTGTAAGTAAGGTCTCACATAAGACAGCCTGGCCTTATTTCCTCCTCCAGACTGAGGGTTTGAGTCACATCTACTGAATCTTGCTATTTTTTTGTATTGGCTTTAGAGACACCAAGAAGTTCCCCACTGACATGCTGGTTCCGGACTTGAAGCAGCTCCCAGAAGTGACAAGTTTAGCCTGGCTGGGTTGGAGGACACAGGATAAGCTTTCAAAATTAGAAACAAAGCAACATTGTGAGTACAATTAGAAAAAAATTAAACTAATGTGAATATAATAAAAGTGAAATCAATTAAGATGGTTTTCCTTTTGGAAAAAAAGGGGGTTTAATGGGTTTAAAAACGTTTCTGTACAAAAACTGCTCAATGACCGGTATTTGCTTTCCCATGGTGACAATACTTCTGACTATTGTTTCGTCCAGCTGCAACTCCCACGGGTCCCGTAACAAGGACTATCTCTTTGGCCAGTGGTGCCTGGAACCCCTGCAAAAGACAGTTACAGAGAGACTTTAACTCTTGCTCTAAATTCATTCAAGATCGAAAACCTGTCATAGGTTACAACGATTCTGTTGAGACAGGGTTGTGGTGCAGCAGAACCCTTCTCTGTCCAGTGCTGCCCTTATGGAGTGTTGCTCTTTTATGACTAAATAACACACAAGGATCAAGCCTCATAAGCTACACAGTAAATACCTATTCAGAACAAGAATGTTCATCTTTGGCAGTATCAGAGGATGGTACGGGGTTGGAAGGGATCTCTGGAGATCATGTAGTCCAACCGCCTGCCAGAGCAGGTCCTCCTAGAGCAGGTTACACAGGAACTTGTCCAGGTGGGTTTTGAACATCTCCAGAGAAGGAAATTCCACCACCTCTCTGGGCAGCCTGTTCCAGGGCTCTGCCACCCTCAAAGTGAAGAAGTTCCTCCTCATGTTTAGATGGAACTCCTTACGTACAAGTTTGTGCCCATTTCCTCTTTTCGTATCTTCCTCCCAAGCCAGGAAAATGTTTTACCCACCTCTACCTATCTTTGTGGCCATGAATGCAACTCCCACATTTATTAACACAAATTTTTACCTCAGCATTTCAAACCTTCCAGCCAGAATACTTTTACCTCAGCATTTCAAACCTTCCAGCCAGAATTGTCTTTGATTGCATTAATCCTGACTAATCTTTTTTTTTTTTCCTTTAAACTAATGTCAAACTGTGACGCAACCTCTTGCCATGAAACATGTGCTCAGGCTCCCACAGCAAGAGAGGACAATAGCTGTGCTTTGCCCATAGCTCTGGGGCACAGGTGTGAAAACACTGCACCAGGGTGATGAGAGCAGGCTGACAACACACCTCTCAGCCTTCCCAGCCAGGTAGGACATGCTTCGGTTTCCAGACTGTTGAAGTTTGTTTGCTCCGGCAAATTTCTGTACAGAAGGAAAAAGAAAAAAACCAAACAACCACCATGAGGTACTTGCCAAATACTGTATATTCCATGAGATTCATGTGCTGTCAGGTCCCTCCAACTTCAACAGACACTGCTCATTTATATCGTGAACTTTATGCTTTAGGAATTTATATGCCCAAGCACAAAATGCAGCTGAGTAAGTTCTGTTCTACTGGTCTCACTGTGACAAGAGGCACAATACCCCACTGATGACTGATCTCACCCCTCTGGACAGAAGGTTCTGTACGCTTTGTCCCAAATTCACTAATCTTTTTTTGTTTCTTTTTTTCTCCAGAAACAAGTGTTAACTGACACAGTAAAAGGATTGCACAGGAAACGGTTACCTACACTATTAGGCATAAACTTGTTCAGCTTCTAAAATACTATTTTTTAATGAATATCGAAGATGCTCACTGGTACCATTTGCCCTCCAGCTAAATATTCAGGAAGGCAGCACGCACAGCGGAGAGGCTGAAATGCAAGAAATGAGCTTCATAACTTAAAATTAATGCTCAAGTGCCCAACAAGTTGACACATGGGCACCCTATTACTTCATGCTGCCATCACACATCAGCACCCAAAAGCTGGGCACTGTGCAGGATGTACAGAGAGGGGTTTAGGTAAGCCAGGTCTGCAGGGGGGGAAGATGGGGTGGGGGACACGATGACACAGGAACTGCCCTGTGCTGGTCACTGGTTTCCCTAAGTATGTGTTTGGCTGAAGAGAAGAAAGAAAGCAAGCGTGAGCAATCTCCCAATCTCAATTAGCAATAAATTAAGTAAAATTCTCCGAGCTGAGACCATTTTCGTAAGGACAGTACTTGGTGGAGAATGTGGGCAACATGCAGACCTGCCATGGCCTGGAATCCGATTGACTTGGAGGTTTTTGAGAGCACCTTGAATTTGGTATTGGGAATTTGTGGTGTGGTCAAAATGTCGAGCCTGTAAAGTACAGGGTGTAGGTGTGGACAATGTGCAGAGAGGTGGGAAACAACAGGAGAGTCTGAGGGACCCCAAGAAAGCTCTTCCTGAAGTTAATACAAAGTGTGAGCTCGCGATAGGAAGCAGCACCTCAGCACCAAGTGCTGTTAGGGGACATTCTGCAGATGCAGAAAAAGTTATTTCAGTCCCCAGCTGAGTACCCGCTGTCACCAATGTTTCTGTTCCTCCATGACATGCCCGTACCTTGCCCGCGTAAGCTTGCTTGGCAGGATCGAATTGTGGCGACTGCTTCGATTTGCTGCTTCCTAAGGGAGAGAGGAGAGAAGCCATCACTAAAATTTTCCAGAAAGAACAGCACATTCCACAGTGTTCCTCTGATGACAGGGGTTTCACTGAAAGCCTCCCACTCCCTAAAAACCAGAACAGTCTCTTAAGGACATCCTAAGATGCTTTTTAATAGATACTTGTTATAAAGGAGTTAAATCTCCTTTGCCTCGTAGTTCCTGGGGTCCAATTAAACCGATGACTTTCTCTACAGAGAAAAGAAGCAAAGTCCGAATCCACAACCCCCTTGGCTGATGGTTTTTGTTTCCAAATCAGAAAAGGGATGCTAGACTGTACGTTCCTCAAGTTAATGTCTTTTAGCAGTTCCCCACTGTTCGGTAAGTGCATGCTAACAGTTTGTACTGCCTTGGCACCTACATTCACACAGAGCCACCTTCAGGGCTCAGCTGCCAACATTTTCCACAGCCTGCAGCACTCTCCAAGAGATCCACATCTTACCCGCAAACACTTTGAAGTTGGACTTGCTGTAATCAAAGGGGGTAAACTGCTTTGGTGCTTCCAGCTCCTCTGGTTGCTGGGAGGCTTTTGGCCGTTTCTTCTCTTGTTTTGGCAACTCTGTTCCCGTTTCACTCATGACCCTCTCCCTCTTCTTATTAGCTTGTTCCTGCTGTGAAAACAACCCACAGAACAGAAACGAGGACAAGTTCAGGAGAGGATAAAGAAACATCTCTGTGTAGGCATGACCACCAGCATGCAGATGAACTGCCCAACGAACTTAGGCCCCAGTGACAGCTATTGCCTGTGGCAATAACAGCGCGGGGAGAAAGCACTGTGTTCTTCTTTGGGCCTTTTTTTGCCTCACAGGAGGGAATTTTCAGCTAAAAAGCCAACCTGTCATTTAACAGGATACGAGAGGCTGAGACCTGCTGCGGCCCCACAGGCGGGTTTGGGAGAACCCAGACAAGTGAGGAGCAGAGAGGTGCAGCAGCAGAAAACATTCGCTGCTGAAGATACGGAGGGATGCAAAGATTTGCACAGCACAGCTGCTCAAAGGCTGCTTCTACACAGAGGGCAGAACCACAAAACTGCTACCAGAGGACTGTCATCCAGGTATTTCAGAGTTACAGGGCCCAGGGTTTCACTCTGAATTGTGTTATAAACCTCAAAAGGGGGGAAAGGCTGGAAGTAGGGAATTCAATGACATACCATAGCTTGCTGACGAACAGATACGATATTTTCGGTTGCCTCTTTATATACCTTCTGTGCCTGGTCACGAGCAGCTGCAGAAACAAACAAGCATTACCTTAAAACGCAGGAGTAAGTCACCCAGGAGCTTAGAAAAAGCAAGCAAACCAGCTTGCAGCAAACTAAATACAGTATAATCTTTGTCAAACAATCTTATCCATAAGGAAGTCCATCATCTAAGGTCGTCTTGTAACTGGGAAACAATCTATGTGCATTGGGAAAAGCATGCTGTGCAGCACCCTGAGGGACTGAAGAATGGCTGTACCTGACTGCTGGGCTGCTTTCTTTTTTGTTTCATCCTTGGACTCCTTCTGTGCTTGTGTCTGACTCATCAACTTCCATCGATTGCTGATCTGCAATGAAAAAAAATTACCTGGGATCACTTTCTTTGAAGCTTTACAGGAAAAGGGAGTTTATAAACCTGCTACTACACGCTGCTCTTCATTAAGAGTACAAAAGATCAAATTGGATTGTAAAAGAGATTATGATCTGCTGCACCAGGTAAAGTAAACCATGTGCTTTAAAAGTTCTGAGCTACAAATGAGCCATGAGAACAAAGGCAGAAACATTGCTACAATGCTTGTAGCATTGACAGACAGGGAATATGGAGTGGCATGTCTCCGATCCCTGGTTCTTCAAAGGACACGAACACTACAGAAAAAATGAACTACAGATTCAGAAACAAGTCAGGTTTCTCAAAACTTGTTGTTTTTTTCCTAGGGAAAATTCAAGGAGAAAAAAAATATAAATATCCTATATTGCTGAGGTTCCCAAAGCAAAATAATCTACTTGTTTGTTTCTTTTGTACAACTTGGCATGAAATTTTAGCATAAGACTTACTTCATAAATTTTTGATGAGGGGTCAAACTTTGCAGATTGCGAGACGTAGGCAGGGTTCTGTTCCGCAGGCAGGTACTGTGGAGAGGAAAATAATGTTTTGCTTTAAACACAACACGTGACATTTAGCTCACTGCTAAAATGCTACTTAAAATGTTCCAAAAAGTTCCTATTTAAGAAACATTCCACAGATAGATGACCTTTTGGAAAAAGAAAAATTATCACAGCTATGGCCAAGAGAAATGTTAAAGAAAAACCAAATAAAAACCCCCAAAAACCCAATCCGCAACCACACACACCAGAAAAAAAGTTGTTTTGATATTATTTCCCAGTAATTTGCCACTCCAAATCTCTAACAAAGTCTGCTATTGTTCTTCTGATTCATTAGAAGAGTAAAATCAGCTCACTTACTCTAGCCATAAAGCAGAGATGAAAATGTGATGCAAATTAAAAAACCTCAAACTTGATTAAAAAAAACCCCAAACAGCGAGAGGTCTGTTTACCATGTAGAAAGACATATATCTAACAGGCATTTTAATGTGTTTGGAAACAAGTCCACACGTGCATGCTTTGCAAAGACAACCTCTAGATTCCAGTAAGAGAGCGGCAGCTGCTGCTGTATCAAGCTCTTTCAGATCTGCCTGGAAAAACAGCTCAGAGCATCCTCTGCACCAGGTAGTTTGAGTTGTACTACATATATGTATTGGGAGCTTTTACCATTCTAAAGGGATTTTCAAAGGACTCCATTATACGTTGAGCTTTCTGCTGCGCAATGGTTAAAGTTTTCTCATTTCCTTCATCTTCATCACATTCCTAAAGAAGACAAGGAAAAAATATTAACATTAATAACTTTTGGGTTTGGCTATTGCTATTTCATGTGTGTTGTTTCTGACTCTGAAAGTCCACTGATGCAGTAACCCTCCAGAGAGAGGTAAATAACGTGCTGGCCTCCTAACCCTGTTGTCTTGCTTATGTCTTACTATTTCTTTCAACACTTTCACACACTTTTATGAGATTATTAAGTAAGTTTTCTAATACTTAAATTACTTAAATACTGACACTATCACAAAAACCATGTTGCTTACACTGAATATGCTGACAGTGGCAGTAGCGACAAGACACGTTGACTCTGGCTGAATACCCTGAATATTCATTGACCTCTCAGTGTCTGAGAAGAGACAGCCACGTTCCAAAACTGGTGCAGGCTCTGCATGACAAGGAGACATTTTTATTAAACACTTGTATACTTTACTGCTTTTTCGTGTAATGAGATTTCACCAAAATTTTCTTCAGGGTTGCTTATTTCCCCATGTTAAAGCCACATCATGTCAGTACTAGTACAGTTTTTAGGTTAAGTCCAAATTACCCAAAGCAGAGTTGTTCTGAAAATCCATAGGAATCTGGGAACTGTCATGTGGTCCAAAGAAGGTATTTTCCAGCTTCTGCAGAGACATTCAAATTACAAACCCCATTAATACACTACTCTATATATCTGTGTATTTTTTTCATATATTGCAGAGACGCGTTAATGAAAATTCAAAGAAAAGTGTAACGTTCAGAGAATATTCTTAGTATGTGCCAGAGCACATTGCACCTGCCAGCAAAAGGGCATCAGTGCAAACACCCACTGGCTGATGGAGCTGCTTTACTTCATAGGCATGAGCAGAGTGAGTGAGTCAGCCTTGGAAACTCATCTGAACCTTCTCTTCTTACAGATCCATTGATACAGACTGACAAACACCAAACTGTCCAGCAGCCAGAGTGTTTGCTGAAGAAGCCTGAAGTGCTGCTATTATTGGGCTTTGTAAAATACCAATTTACAACTGGCAATATTATGAGTCTAGCACAGAAAAGGAACATTAAAGTAAAGTGGAGAGACCTGTAAAATGGATGAGAATAAACAGTTTGCTGGAAGCTAGAGTTTTGCTACATTTGTTTTTGAGTTTAAGGCTTAAATTAAATTAAATTAGGTAACAAACATAAGGTAAACGGTACCTCAGGGTTGGACAGAGGTGCTCTCTTCTTGACTGCCACAGTGATCTCCGACTAGAATGGGAGAGAAAGACAATTCAGTCAAATGCACCTGCCCTATTCCTTCTAGGTTGGTTGGCCTCCTGTATGTTTTCAATACATTTATTACAAGCTAGCAGGGTAATAAAGTTACAGTCTTTCTTCTTCCCCTGCAGTGGGTACATTTAAACGCCTCGCACAGAAAGGACACCTTCATGCTCATAAATGGTTTTGTTTCACTAAAGGAGAAAGACTGTATTAATATCAACATGCTGATGATATGTATTTTAACTAGTTCAAAAAGCAAACTTCAGCATATACACCCCCACAGGTCACCCTTTAGCCCCAGTCCCTGGCTTAGGGAAAGCAAAAGATGAGTCTCTTGTGTGGTACGAGCTACTCCTACCTTGAGAAGAGGCATCTCCCGGGCCTGCTGAATGAGAAGATGCAATTCATTAATCTGCTGGCGAACTAGTGGTGGGATTGGATTACAGCAGGCAATGATGCCCTGGGGTTCTCTAAAGAGAGATGAGAAAAATTCAGCGTGCTATATTTATGGCTGATATGTTAGGCATTCACATTCAAAGGACGAGCAACCAGATATAACCACAGTCTGTTTGACTAGAACAGAGTAAGACAAGTCAGATAAATCTGTCAAGAGTTTATTCTCTTCTGTGATGAAAAATTCTTCTCTGCCAGGTTTAGGCAGGTAAGAAGGAACCATTAACTCAGCTCTCCTCTCACTTATCTGTTCTTGTGGTTTGTCTATCTGTCCCCATGGCTCTTTGTTCAGTGTTCATCTATGGAGGTTGAGCCCAGCAGCAGATTTGTGTTTAAAGATGCATTTTTATTATTCTCAAGTATGGATGTTAGAGGATGAGTGCCAAGTGTTTGAGGAAAATGTTGTATAAATAGGGTGTTTTAAGTTGTCTCCTGCTCAATTCCTTTAGGAACTGAAAAAAACCTCTCAAACAAATGTTACAGGGGAACTAATCTCTCTCTTGCTCTGTAATACTGTAGTAATCTCGGGGGGGATGTGTGACAGAGCAATACAAAGGAATATGTTTTATTAGTGGAATAAAATCAGAGATAGACATCTCCTAGAAGTTTGGAGGCTTCTGAAGGAGCGTTGCTATTTATTTCTTTTCCTATAGAGAAAAGCAGTATTGAGAGCTGGAAGAAAGGGACAATCTGCAGAAGTAATTACACACTAGGAAACAACTTGCTGGATATTCAATTCAAACGAGACTCCTCAAGGGTCAACAAAACTTACTTGGGCAGCTCCTCTGCTATCTTCAACAGCATGTGATTTGGTAGCACGTATCTACAACACAAAGAGGCGGTGTGAATGTAACGGAATGTTTAAAACTCTTAAAAATACCTTCAGAGTGCACAAGTCTGCCCCAATTACAAGGTCTGGAAAGATGATATTGGTTAAAAAGCAATTAAGTAAGGCTGATATAGATACTTGTAAGAATTTAGTGATAACATAGCAGGACTTCCATGTGAGAAGCAGCTTGACATAGCACACTAAGTTCTACAGGTAAGAAAATGGTTCCACCTCGGGGGGGGGGCGAGGGGAGGGGCACAATCCAAGAGACTGACAGCAGTATTAAGTCAGTGTCTGTAAAAAAAGACTTCCTACCCTGTGCTCTCGTCCTCTTGACGTGCCATCTTGTCTCTCCACGCAAACAGCAACCTAAACGCTGCCAGCTGCTGTGTGTTGAGGTGTTTTTTCTGCCTCCTGTAGAGCTCAAGGTAGGATTCATCTGAAAAGAGGGGTTTGATGTATTTCTGGACAGGAAAAAACGAAACACTCATGATCAGTATCGAGTTGTGTTTTCCAGTTTGCCTTGCTTCATTGAAATAGAATCTCACACAGACATACTAGAGACTGAATAAACTCAGGTACAATGTGTCTTGGAGCTTTTACCTGAACTGTTGGTAGGGCCCTATCCGTGGAACACACAAGTCTCATCTATTTTTAGGGGAAAACTACCCTCGCCAATTCCAGGAGCAGCTTTCGACATAGAGTATCTTTAAGCTTTATTACATTAAACAAGGTCGACTTTCATAGACAGCATTTTCCACAGGCACAACATAATTATCTGATAGGCTTTGAACTTCTAAGAGTGTCCAGTAGAACTGGAAATGTAACACACCTCTCTTGGGAAGGACACACCTGAAAGCACTGGGAGGCCAAGGAGTGCCAGCATTACAGAAAACAGCAAGAGGGCATCTGAATCCAAGGATTTTAGTTACTGAAACAAGTGACTGCACATAACCAGGTCACAGTTTATACAGCTGTTTTCAGACACACACAGAGGAAAAAACCCTGTCTATGCAATGGACGTAGAATAAGCAAAGGAATTTCTGAATATTAAGCCCATCCAGGTAATCTTTACCTTGAGGCAGATGTCCCTGCTGCGCTGCCAGACGACCTGCAGCTGAGTGGGCTGCTCATTCCCCCTCTCCCACAGCGCCTCCCTCACTTTGTCATAGATGTAGAGCAAATAGTGAGTGTCCTCACGGGCGTACCGTATCATTTCTTCTGGCAAAGGGCTAGAAAAAGAGAAAAATTACGCTATTACATTTCCGTTGCCCCATCAAACAGTCACTTTCCTCTTGCAATGCACATTAGGGCAAACTGCACGTAAAACATACTAAGAACTAATATGGAAATCCTTTTGTTTTCTTACAGAAGGATTTGTTGGGCAACAGCAGTAACGTGCTGCCCACCCTCTGATTCAGGTGGCATCTTGTTCACATGCTGGAGAGCAGAACTGCTGTGTAGCTACAAGCAGTCAGAACTGCTTGATATGGTATTTGGGGTAACTCTTCCCTCTTGGCAGACCCTACATAAAGTAGACTTGGGATCTCTGTGGTGTGCAGGGCCCAGCTGCCTTGTCAAGCTCATTGCTCCAAAGCATACTGCTCTTCCTAGTGCAGACCACTGAATGCTTCTGTGGGGGCTCTAAAGGAGCAAATAATAACTTTCTTCATAATACTGCAGTAGTTCAGCACTGTTGCTAAGAAGTGAGCTTCCAGGAACTTTTCATTACTTAATTTTACCTGATCTTCTCAAAAGAACTCATCTTCTAAAGAAACACAGGAAAATGTAACTTGCAAAAGAACTTAAAGCACAGCCAGGTAAATGCTGTGCTTGTTCACTTTGAGACAAACCTTCAATTACGGGGCTTGCGACTAGAAACATTCTCCTCTCTAAATATACAAACAAGGGTAAGTGCTACCTTGCAGCTCCAGCCCATTTAAGGGGTCAGTTTTTACCGTATCCTCCAGTCAGCCAGCTGGTACTGCTTGTCAGCATCTACATTGCAATACAGCTTTAGCAAGTGGTCCAAAGAATGCCGGCCGAGATTGAGGAGACGAGCAGCTTGGTGAGTATCAAACATGTTCACCAAGTAGAGACCAAAGTCTTTTTGCAGCCATTCCACATCTGAATCAGCACCGTGAAGGACCTTGAAACAGAAAACAAATTGAGAATGGTATGAATGATGTTCCTACTCCAAACTGGCAATGCTACTGTTTCACATTCACATGTCTAGGACCAAATTTCTTCTCTCTCTGTCCTTCACCATTAAGTGCAGAGCTACTAAATGAGTGCACTTGGCAAATAACTCCGCACTTACATCAAGGAAACAGGCACATGAACAAATGACAATGAAAGCAGAGCTAAGTGATTAAGACAGAGCACACAGAATGCTTTTAACCATAATCAAGCTTAAACTAAGGGGGAAAAGTAATAATAATAAAAAAAGTGAATTCTTGTGGGGAATTGATGAATTTGGCAGCTGACCTTCACGATTGCGGGGTCTGTGAAAGTCTCATTGAGAATGTTCATGTCACTGCGCAATTCCAGTGTATCAATAATGAAATCTTCTGTTCGGGTGGAAATCTGCATCAGACATGTCAAGCCCAGGAAGCTCCTGTAGGAATGGTGCTGAAAAACACGGAAGAGAGAGGTAAGCTAGGATCCATTACAGAATAATACTATAAAAGAAACAGCACCCCAAATGAAGGGAGAAAAAGCAATAGAGCACTTCTGAAAGAAAAAGACAATTGGATGAGCAAAGCTTTCTCTTTGCAGTCACTAATGTGACAAAAATACATGGGATGAGTTGAAAGAAGATGCATTCAGTATGAAGTGTGCAGCCAGTACTACCATTGGAAAACTTGTAATAATATTGACACAGTTCAATTCAACCTTCAAGATAAGATCATGTACTGTCCTTTCATGTCAGAAAGCACAAAAAGCAGGAGAAAGATAAGAACCACAAAACAGACTAGAAGAATATAATGGTCTCCCAGGTACTAACAATACACATACAACTTCTAAACAGAAAAGGCAATTTGATTACCTCTAAGTCCAGGGCAAATTCTTTACAGTTCATAAGCTTTTCATTTAGTTCTACCAGTTCATCCAGTGTGGTGATAAAATGACAGGGTGTTTCCTTGATGGGCCTGTACATCTGGCAGAGCAAATTATTAGGCATATGTTCTCTGTCAGTTCCCACCCCTGACCTCCACCCTCAATTCTGAAATTTGTCAAGTATGGCTGCCTGTAAACTTACTGCATCTGCGGTAATTTTAAATTAATATGGGCACCTACCTGGGGTTCTGGTTTCTTGAGAACTCCATCTGGTGGAGAAAAATGCTCCAGTTCATACTGGTAAGGATGAGCAAACCTGCGGAAATCAGGAATACAGGCACAGACTAAATTTCAGTCATCTTTATGCAGCCAGAGCACAGAGATTTTGAGAACTACAGCAGTTTCCCTACTGAGCAGAAATTTTGTCTCATATTAAGTTTATATAGGTTTAAAATAACCAGAGATGTCTAAAGCAAATCATATGCAACATAGTGTGCAGACACAAACACATGCAGAGCTGGTACACATGAATAGCATCAGCACCATGGGACCATACAAGTGCATGTTCACCGGAGGTACTCCAAGAACCTTGCTGTCACATTAATTTCTTACATGTCTTGCTCAGTTTGCTGCGTCCTCTGCTGGTGTATGAAGTCTGCCAAAGCAGCTGGTACATCCAAGTCTTCAGGCCGCTCCTTTCGTTCCCGTCCACTTTTTGTGAGGGCTGAACAACCAATATGGAACAACTGGACTGTGTCCCACACAGAACATGTTCCCAGCCTACTACTCTGTCCCCTCCACCCACCACAAGATCCTATTAAAATCATAAAGTATCAAAAATTTTGACAACTGAGACCTGTCGCATTTGCTGTCAGCAAGATTTCTGTCTGCAATGACTACTCAGTTACTAGGTTTTACCAGGCAGTTGTTAAGCAAGAAAAAGGTGGTTCTGCTCAAAAACTTGGAAGGAAATCGAAAAATCTTCAGAAAAAAAAAATCTTTCAATCATTCCTAGTTATTAAAAATACAACTGCATCAGCGCAGACTAAGGATGAATCATCATCAGCGGAGTGACATGTTGCCGAGACAGGACATTACGCTGGCGGCGTTGATAAAGCACCCCAAGCAAAGGTAGGTCTAACCTGGTGCTCCCAAATAATTAGAAAGCAGTATCTGTAAAGACAACTAGACTAGTCAAGACCACTTCTGGTGCCAGAGTGACTCTCGTCAATGGTGGGAAAGAGAAGCAGCGGAATATCTGCCTGGAACAGATTATTTAATGTATACCAAGAAGAAGATGCTGTATGCTGACCTACCCTTACATTGCACGTATGTAAACAAGAGCATCACAGAGCTTATGGCACCTAAATGCTCAACATCTCCTGCTGTTCCTTGTTTTTACAGTCAAGGATTTCTCCTCTAGACTGTGAGAGCAGATCTGTGTCAAATACTCTCAAAAAGGTTACCCAACAAAAAATAAACCACTTACCTTCAGGCAAAGGTTTCAAAGCATTTGGCTTAATAAAAAGTTTAGGTACAAAGGGAGTGTTGGAATTGTCAATCTTTTCCCGAAACTTGAGCTGTGGTCGAGAGATGTTCTTGGCATGAAGCAGTCGGAAGGTTTCAGATTGAGCTCTCTTGTGAGATTCTCCTGCCTGTTTAAGAAAAGGTAAACAACAGGTAAAACTCACAGGACTTAGAGAAATTCTGAATATTTGTTACCTCAGCCCAACCCAATATTCAGAAGAATAAAATTATACCCCAAGCTCAAAAATGAGTCACTCTTTTGCAGCAAGTCCAGCACCGAAGAATGAAAGTTTGCTCAATCAGGATCCTGAATTCATACGATTAAGCAAAAGAAAGGCTGTTGTGTACATGAAACTGAGATGGCAATGGAAAGCACACAGAATCCAAAATCAAGTTTGAATAACAGGAAAAGGCAAAAAAAGAGAGTTAGGACATGTAAAAAAATGTGACAGCATATTTAACTACTCAACTCTCCTGGAAAGTCAGTAATGCCAATACTAGGAAAAAAGGTAAGATAACAAGGCAAACCGAGCGCAGAAGCCTCACCTTGCGGTTCCAGCTGGAAATGATCGTCTGTGGGGGCTGTAACCCAGCAGGGAGGACTGGCTGCTGGTTTTTGTTCACTCCTGCTGCTTCATCCAATAAAATACCCTAAATTCCAGAAAAGTGAAGTGAAAACCAAACACCTGTTAAATTACCATGCTCAGCCACTCTTAAGCAGACTGAAAAAAGTCACACAGATGGACACCTCCATAGCTATTTCCCCCAAATTCTGTGCAACGGGAGACAGACAAATGTGGGAGGAGCATGTTGAACATCAGGGGTAGGAAGAGTTTCCTACTGTATGAATTTACAGATTTGTTCTCAGGTTGTGAGATTCTTGTGTCAAACTGTATTTAATTTTCTCACAAGTCATGTATTACCTTCCTTCCCTTTGTGCCGTAACCCACCTGCCTTATCTGCTGCGACCATTGGAAATATTTTTAAAATAAAAAGGAACACTATCAGACTGAGGAAACACTAGATATAACTGTAAAAGCACGACCACTCAAATTCTTGCAATGAAAAAAAGACTTGTGGCAACTGAACAGTTCTTATAAATTGAAGAGTTTAGAAGAACAGCATCCAGCACTAATTTGCTTACCACTCTTTCAAGAATGACATCATTGGAGTCAACCAGCATATCAAATTTATCTTCCAGCTCAGTCACTTTGCTGCGATCTTTCATGTAGCTACGGCAACCATGGTACTGCATCACTTTGCTCATGCTTGTAAAAGAACAGTAGAGCTGTCAGCAATTTGAAAGCAGGCCAGTTTTCTTCAACTTTCTACCTCGTCAAAGTTTGAAAATGAATCAAATACAGTACCTATAAGTAACATTGCATGAGCAGTGCAAAGAAAAAACATCTATGCAGTATTTAGAATTAATTTCTTATGAACCATGTGACACTAACACATTTTATACAAGTCTCTGCTCTCTGCACAGCTCTTTATCCAAATCATTATGAAAGGATCTCTTCAAACTTATTACTTAAACTGCTAAGTGCTAGAAAAGTAGCTAAAATTAGGCATGTGAAATAAAAACATCTTATCTACAGCAAGTTTGGAGTCTCCAAAGAAGGGTGCTGCCTTCTGTTTTGGATTGGAAGCTATTAGCAAGGGCCCAGAGAGGCAAAAGCATCCTTACCAGTGAAGGAGACGGTCACCCTGCGTTTCACAGTACGCCCGGAAGCCAGGGAAGCTTCGGTAGAAATCGTACTCGTCGCCAGGCTGAGGAAGCCCGTTAGATGCCTTTGTCGCAGCTACCACCGTGCCGAGAGCGTACTGTGCAAGAACACCCCATTGTTAGTGTTTTTTTTGGTAGTTTGTTCCTCCATTTAACCAGGATACTACGTGGCAGAAGCACATTTTGCCTAGCTTGTTTGAACTGTGTGGTTCTAACATATAAAATCATAGGGCTTTTTAACGTGGCTAAGTTTACAATCACTTAATTCACATTGTCTGTTTGGAGACCTTTAAAATGATGAATGTTTAGTATCAAGACTTAAAACTCAGTCCAGTATTTAAGGTCTGAAAGAAAGTTTGTTAAATCAGCAGAAGCACTGATAATTACTTTATCATTTTAACAATAAAAAACCATGTTACAATGCTTCTTGCTTGAGAACCAGCAGATGTCCCCTCTCTTGGAAGAAGCAGCAGCACGTGCAAGGAAAATACACTTTGATCTGAAGTATCTGATGCCGAGGTCTGTAATCTAAAGGGTAATGCCCATCGCCACAGGAACGGCCCTCACAGGGATCCCCAATTCCCATTTCAGGTGGGGCAGGCTGCAACCCACCCCCCAACACCGGGAGCCTGCACTCACATGGCCCTGCTGAGGGCAACAGGCCTAATCCCCAGGCGGAGACAGGCCGCGAGGCCCCGCTCTGCTCCCCGGTATCCGCGGGAAGGCCCACGGGGCTGGGGGGCTCCTCACGGATGACATCTACCTCAGCGGGGGTCCCTAGGCAGCCCCCACAAACAAGAACTACAGCTCCCGGCATGCTCCGAGCGGCGCAGGGCGCGCCGGGAGCGGTAGTGTCCGTCGCCCACCTCCTTCCCTCCTCGGCCCCGCCGCCGCGCACCTTGACGAAGGCGTCCGCGTCGTCGAAGCCAGGCAGCACCGCCCCCGCGCTGCCCTTCCCTGCCTCTGCCGGGGTTCCCACCGACCCGTCGTGTCCATCCTGCCCGGCGGGGTTCTCCGCTGCCGCGCTGCTGCTCCCCTCACCGGCGGCGGCCGCCATGTTGCCCCAGCAGCCACGCGACGCTGGGACGCTCTCGCGAGAAGGCGGCCGTTGAGGGAAGGGGCAGAGCGGCCGGCGCACATGCGCAGGGAGGGGGTGCTAGCGCTACTCTCTAGCGCCCCCAGGCGACGTGGCGGACCAGCCGCCGGGTGGGAAGAATGGGGGGAGTCCCCGAGGTGGGAGCACCGAGGGACCATCCCTCGGGGCTGCGGATGGGGAGACCTCGGCCCTCTTCCCCCGCAAGCACGCCCTCTGCCCACGGAGCGGGCCCTGGGAAGGGGACAGGGTCATTGCCACCCTGACTGCTGCCTCCCCAGTATTGTTTTCGGGGCACAGGGGAGCCCAGGGAGCGGGGGACTGTGACTTGTCCCCTGCTGTCCCTAGAGCTGCTGCCATGACCCTGGGGATCAAGAAAGCTGATGTTCTTACCGCACGGATGACATCGCATCTGTTGGAAACTAAAATTTAGGGGTTGAATGGTCAAGTTTCTGTTCTACAAGTGACAGACATCACTCAGTCATTTCACCTCCAGCTGGTGCCAAGAGGGAACTAGAGCCGACCACCTGAACTGACGCAGAAAAAGACAAGTCAAATCCATGGCAAGAGGAAACTAACATAAAAAAACCCCAGCAAAAGACAGCTTCCCTGTCTTTTCTGAAGTATTTAGGGATTAACAAGAACAGAGTCAAAATGTTTCCATTTTGGTGTAATTTATTGGCACAAAAATATTCAAATACAACATGGCATCTAAACATGGCTACTCTGTTGTATTTTGTGCATCATTTTTAATATGTTTAATTCATAAATCATAACTTTATCTTCACCTCATGTTTAATAACCATTATTTTCTGTTTCAAGTTATGACCAGTTCTCCCCACGCCTGCCTCCTATGCCTAGTAATAACTTCCCCCTAGTTATTCCCCAATACTGCTTTTTAATCCAGACACGGCGGGAAGCTCCCAAGTGGTATTTCATTTGTACCCTGCATCCAGTTTGCCACCGATCAACCCACACAGAGGCCCCTGACTCCGCTCAGCTCAAGGTCTTTCAATCCTGGGCTCTGCTCCGATTATCCCGATCTAGTCTGAAGCACGACTCCTGCACTAGTGTAACGAGAGCACAGAGAGTTTCCAATTCTGGGGCAAGAATCAAGTTTGAAAACAAGGTAACAGGATGAAACAAAGGTAAAATTCTGCTTCTCTTTTCTTTCCAGTTATCCAGCTCACCCCCTGAACCTAAACGAAGCCTCCTGCACAAGCGCACTGAGCTCACTGCAGCCACACCACAGGACTGACCAGGGCAATAATTAATCCGCAAATGACTTAGTTACATTGCAAAGTAAGTCAAAACCCGTATATAGTTATTTTTTTCAATGGATCACCAGTTCCCCAAAGACCAAGTGGAACCATAGACATCTGTGGTACAATCAGTCTTCGCTGTCCTGGAAACCCAAATCAAGTGTTGTGTTTCAGACAGCTTGTGTTTTTCCAACAGCAGCTATACATTGGCTTAAACCAACTTTTAATATACAATAACTCTTTTCATTTACATTTCAAAATATTTGACAAAGGCTGTATATTTCAGTCCAACGTTCAGTTTGTGTTTTGTAGAAGAGCAAGTTTGGAGTGCAAAAGCCTCCAGAATAAAAAGGCTGTGGATACTTTGGAATCTTCTGTTACCAGAAAGGACACCTAAAGAAAAGAGACATATTGCAGTAACGCCGACTTGGGTAGAGATTCACGAAGGCAACACTTGAGAAGGACTGAGATTCCACACTAACTAGTATTTTAGTACAGGAAAAGTTGACAGTGATCCCCCATGCTTCTTTTCTAGCTAACTAATGTTTAAAAACATTAAAAAGATCTATTTCCTTAGCCATAGTCCAAAGTTGGCTAACTCTCAAAATAACCATAAATCGTCTTTGTTGACTTTAAAACATGTGGCTCTTCACCATAACTGAAATCAGTGACCACCGCATGCCATATTTCAAGCACTTAATGTTCAGGCTGATTGTAATTTAAATGCTCTAAAATCCCTGTCACTAATCACAACAGCAGCTCTCTTACAGAGGACTGTCTGTGGGATCACCATCATAGGCTTCCAAAATTTACCAGAGCAGATGCCACATGTGACAAGGCTCCTACATATCCCTAACCACCCAAGTGACATTTTCTTTAGCTGTTCTCTGCCCAGATTATTCAGAGAAGTATTTTGCACGGTTTAGCTGAACAACAAACTCACCATCCAATGTAGCACTGGCACAGATTCTCATGAGAAGTAGCTTGTTTAATGAGCAATTCCACTTGCGTGGGTACGTCAAGAGTTTCGTCATGAGAGAAGTCTCGACCTTTGAAATTAAAGGATGAAAACCCCCCTTAAATGGAAGTCACAAATCATATAACATCACTTGCTTCTGGGTGGCAAGTTGAAGACTGATATACCCTTCCCTTACAGTATATAAAATGCAAAATTTTCCAGACATGGAGAACCTCTAAAGGCATGCAGAGCCCAGAACTGTTTTCCCTATTATTATGGGTTCTTCCTTTTATCTTCCCCAAATAACGGATAAACCAACATCTCATAGCTTTCCAGTAGATGGAATTCTTTCAAGTACATTATTGGCAAATGGGAAGTCATTTTTTTTAATAAACTTTAAGAGCATAAGATTTCACAACTAAATGTTGCAAACTATAAAGCCAGGACAGTAGAAATTCAACTTCCACTAACAAGCTAAGACACGCAAAATATGAAGCCTGGTTAGTTACAAACACTTCTCTACTTTTCAAATCGGGCTCCTTTGTATCTAAACACAGGCACCAGTACTTTGGTGTTAGACAACAGCAGGAAAATGGCTCATCCATTTGAGGAGAGTATGTTAAATTCAAGGATTAACACAAAATACAAACACTAAAAGTTGTGCTAACCCATCTCATCAGATTTTATGTTTTTCTTATATGAACATAAAACCACACTCACCAGTGAGCTTATCTCGAACCCTGTTGATGATCTGAATTGCCTTCTTATTGAGAGCTTCCGGCTTCACTAGGCCATCTCCTACTAAAAGACAGAAGTAGAAAAGAATATTAGGAAGTCCTCTGAACAATAAGAACTTTTAGTATGCTTTTATTTGGATAAGCATGAAATTCTCCGATCCAGGAACAATTCCTGTGTCAGTACAGAAACAACAATGACACTTACTGAAGGAATGGATGGATTCAGGCACTGTGGTCCCAGTTTTCTTATGGGCTGTCTCACCCAATTCCACACTGTCCAACATTTCTATTCAAAAACACACGAAAGAATAAAACCATAAATGTGAAGCTGAAAAGCAGATAAAATAATATTCTTGTGGAAACATTAACGAAACTGTTAAGCAGCTCATTTGAAAAATGCATTTGACTGTGACCAAGTGTTCCACACATCTCTGTCACTAAGGGAAGCATATCACAGGCCTGATCCAACTTTTGATAACATTTTGTATAAATGTGCAATTGAAAGACATTTTAAAATGATGTACAATTGACCTAAAATTACAATCGAATAAGTCTGTTTATTTGTAGAGCTCTCCACATGAAACACTGTCCCTGTTCTGCAGTCCAGCAGCCAACAACTGCTAGGATTCGACGCAAAGCTCTCACACTCCAATCAGATGACCAGTTAACAAGGTTTTGCAAACTAATATTTGGTTGCCAAGTAAATAACTACCCCATATCAATTATACCTTGGAATATATCAGCTTGTATGTGCACCAGAAGGGTGTTAATGTAACTGTAAAGGAGCATCTGGTTTTTGAGCAATTTTCAGTCCTAAAGCTAATGGTAATAAGCTGTTTGTCTGCCTGCTTTTGAGAAGAGGAAAGAAAATATTTACCCAGTCTTGTGCCCCGCTGAAAGAACCAGCTTTTCTACTCACCTACTGACTGACTGGCTGAGTAGGAGTCTGTTCTTGTTCGCGAGCGCTTATTGCCCTTTGTATTTGCTGCAAGAAAACAAGGAGGTGAAAAGTATGAATTGGAGTTTCAGTATTTCACAGCAAATTTTTCAACAAACAATACAGATTTGACTGCCTTTCTCCATATTTTATGTCACCTGAAAAAAGTTTTTAAGTCTGCTGATGACAACTAATGCAAAACCAACCCAAAAAATTTGGTTGTAGCTCAGTTTGGTGTTTGTGTTTAAAGGCAAAAGGGTTTTAATCACTGTGGTAATTTCACATTATACTTTGTAAAACCATTTGCACGTGCAAACCAACAATTTCAGACTGTCTTCAAACAGACATTGGATTTCAGGCTTCTGGATCTCTTGCATGAAATCAGAGTGCTTACTTTCTCGCTGTCACTGTTTCATCAGAATCACTTACTGTCCATCAGCCGCCAGTTCAATAATGGATCATACACAAAGGCTTCAAGCACAGCCATGACACTGTCCTTGTGTTCACGCAGGACTTCCATCACTGTGTGACAGGTGATTCTGTAATTGCCATCGAGGCCTGTCACCTTCAGAAGAGAAAAAATGGAATCAACCAAAGGAAGCAAGCTGCTTCGTTCACTGGGTGACTCCAAACCCACCACTCAGGGTGCAGGAAGGGGCTTGTTCTTTGAACTGGAATTCACTATGCTTTGCTCATTGAGAGAATGAGATAGACCTTCATTACAAACTAAGAATTACAGACTAAGAAGTTCTCTTCTGCCATGAAGATGATCTTTATTAAGTACCACACCATTAGCTGTGTTGGGTTAATGCAAACAGCTATTTGAAATGAGGAAACTAAGAAATGGGAGGAATTTCAAAAGCTGCTTTCCACTGTAATGTACTGTAAAAATCACAGGAAGTATTGTATTGTAACTTACAGAAAATGTAGCTGAAATATTAACACCTCTGGTTCTTAGAAAAGTGGAGAGGTTTAGCCACAATAGAAAATATAGGAAAAATTGAGGAATGGGTGCCATTTTCCCTGGGAACAGCCCCCTTCACAAGGAAGAGCGGATGCTTACCTCCATAGCGTTTGTCAGCATCCTTGTTAACCTAAATGGAATCTTCTCAGGGAACTTTTCTCTTGTCATTGCAACCTAAACACATCATGATGAAGAATTAGTAATTAATAGTTAACTTATTATTTAAGAGTTAATAAGTATTGAGGGGTTTTTGCTACAATCTTGAAGGCTGTGTTCCAAATAGGAAATAAAGCCCCAGCTTAATGTTCCTCAGTTTCCACAAATTTTTGGAAGCAGCCTGATAATTAACTTGGTAACAGAGGGAAAACTCACACGTGTGCCCAGCTGCTAGTGTTAAGTAACACACACTGCCTATCAGCAGCTTATATTGCTCAAAGAAAATTTATGGAAAAGTGATGTTAGCACTTTTTTGCTTGTTCCAGAATCAGCCAATCCTCAAAATGTGCCTCTGAGATAAAGTGTCTATTATTTCCACCTTGCCTGTAGGTAAAGAAAAGCCCAAAAGAAAGCCAAAGTGCTTGCCCAGGATCACACTCCAAGGTCAGTTTATCCCGGTGTATAGATTAATTTCTGTTCCACCAGAATGCACAAAACATTACCAAAAAAATTATGTCCAAATTCAAAGATTTACCTCAAAACAGTCCCCAAAGTCAATATGCAGGATCTTTCCACTCAGTCTGTCTAACATCAGATTGGAGGGGTGTCTTTGATGAAGGAGTAGGAGAAAAAAAAAACCACAGGGTGACAGACCATTATAAAAACCCAAAGTAAATCAGAGCAGCTACAGTCTGAAATGATATTTATCTTCATGAACAAGAAGAACCAGTGACAGCTGGCTTGCCTCAGATCTTCAATCTCAGGATGAACAGAATAGCTTCCTGACAGTGCATCTATCACATTATTTTTGTAATTACCTCTCAGGAGTTAGAGATCTCACCTTGGAAGATAAACAGCCTATAGGACCAGAACCATCAGTACATTTCTTAGATACGAACATTTATTTTTCAGTTAGGATAGATTTTTCTACTTGTTTTGTGCCTTTTCATTTTTTCAGTATAGAAAAATGTAATGAATTATGCTACAGGTGAAATAATGCAAACTGGATTACCACCAGAAGAGAAAAGAATCAACCCAGCTTAGGAAGACCACAGTGCTGCTTATTTATGCCGACCTGCTCCAGTAAAAGGAAGGGACAAAATTAGAACTTGTGGCCCTTGATGTAATTCTGTGTGTATTCCTCTCAAAATGGAAGAAGTTTATTTGCACTCAAGACACGTGAGCCCTACCTCTCGTGCCTGCAGTGCTGAAAATAACGGCAGCACAATTAGGTCCTGAAAGATGGTATCATCACAGCTCAGCAATAACCACAATGAAAGATGTTATCAAAAGAACGGATACAAGGAATTAACTGATAGGCCTACACAGTCTGTGTTTTTATTTCAAAGAAACCTTTAGAGTTTGACTTACCTGTCCCCAAGGCCCAAAATGTACCCAACCATTGACATCACTGCTAGTGAACGAGTGTAGTTTGTTCTTCGGTCAAACCACACCTACAAGTGGAGACAAGATAGAAAAAGCCAGGCAGGTATGTTAGATGTTTCAGCTTATATTTTAAAATTATACATTACTTACTTGCATTTTGCATGAAGCAAAACTGTGATGTGCTTAGCTTCGATACACTGCACAAACCTGAGGGGGTTCAAACATCCCATAGCCTTGAATTAGATGCCTAAACCATTAAAAGAATGTATTCTGGGGCTCCTGCTTTTCCCTCCCCATGCACAGTATCTGGAGCTTCAGTGCCTTGGACTGCACTCTGGCAGCCACAGAGATCTGAGCTTCCTGTGGCCCCTTGTGAGGGGATACATGCATGTGGATACAGGGTCTGAAGTGATTCATCTGTAGTTTGTGATGAATAAACACCATCTTTCACTCATTCTGCAGAGAAGGTAATTCCACATTATGCTGATGGCCAAACACAAGCCACTCCACCTGCTGAACTCACCTCCGAGCTTGGACTTTTCAACCACAGCAGTTTGGCGAGGTCATCACCAGCTGTGTTATTGACAGCGTGTTCAAATACTTCTACTTTCTGCATCAGAGTCAGGTGGTCATAATCTGGAGCCATCTAAAATAGAGAAACAACACTCAGCCACTTTAAAAAAACCCACCTCCAGTAATCCCCAGTTGTACTATGAAATTATTTGTGATTACTGTGTTTCTCAATGGAAATTTGATCTGAAATTATCTGTAGACTGATCAGAATGTTCCTAAACACAGCGAGAAGATTACCTGGCAGTGAGGAATTAATTTTAAATGGGATAGCAAATTATTTCGCATCTGCAAATTAGTCCATATTTAATTAAAATATTGCAAAAGTAACTATGTTTCAAGAAAAATTATCCAAATAATTCTTCTGGGTTGGCACACGCTTTCCTTTTTGGCAGGCAATTCCAACTTTTCCAGTAATGTTCAGTTTCTCCAGTCTGTCTAATTTTGGCCCTGTTGCTTAGACACAAAGTTTGTCGATGCCAGCAGGACGGCACCTTGTGTAAGGCGCATCACAGTCATGCAAAATTCCAAACACATTTTAGTCACCAGATGGTAACAACTTGTGGTGACTGCTAAAACAGTAAAGGGGAAACAAGTAAGTGTGTGGCCAATTTTACCTCTTGGTAGCATTTTATAACTCTTACCTGATATTTTTGCATTTGTTACTGGTACCAATAACAACCAGAAAACAGGCAAAGGAAGAACAAGCTGCGTGCCATTATTTTTCATTAAGACACTGAAGTCTTAAAAGAATGCACCAAAAATTCTGCCAGCTTTGCCCTTTACCCTCAGCATGATGCGGTGTTCGATGTTGAGCAGGATCTTCTTCTTCTCTCGGTAGTCTCGGATAAGTGCGTGCAGCGTGTCACAGTGGGGCACCCAACCGATCAAGCCTGAGTTTGTAGACAGTGGAATAACAGCGTATCTCTGGATGCTACAGGAAAAAAATGAAGAACCAGAGCTCATACGGTTATACTTTGTGAATTAAGACATTTCGAGATCCTTAAAACAACTAAATCTGATTCTGATCCAACTTGTCTCTTCAGCAGATGCTCTGCTTTTCTTCTTTTCAAACAGATCTGAAACATCCATTTGAATAGATTCTGCAACATAATCTACAGACATCCTCAAAGCTTATGTGGTTTTCACTGAAAGACTGCTTTTAGAAGGTACGTGTTATGTCACCCACGATAGTCTATTATTTGCACATGACATTTGATATGTTCATACTTGAAAGGCACTGTACAGAATGCACTCAGTGACTATTCACCAAGCTATTCAGTGACAATAATAAAAAATCCTTGCCAACACCCCGTGTTCTCAGGCTCCTAAGGCAGTGCTCAAACTATCTTGAAACAGGGGTTGCCTCAGAGACCATAATTATTTATAGATGGAACTTTAAATAAAACAAACAATCCCCTCAGGATACATTTCCTCCAAGTTTGAATTCTATGAATATTTTTTTCTTTCTTTCTTATTTTTTTTAATTCTCTTAGTTCCAAGATTCACCATTTCCTCACAAACCAGCCAAGGGTTACATGGAAACCACATCTGTGGAGGGTGTCATTGTGCACAAGCACATTCCGTGACAATTCACAGCACGTACCTGAGGTTCTTCCGAAGAGAAGTTGGGTCATTTGCTAGCAGCGTGTTGACCAACCCAAAAAGCTGCATCACTCTTTCATCTTGGCGAAGGTCTTCATGACCTTTCAGAAGGAACACAAACTCATGCCCGTTGCTTCCTGCAAAAGAATGAATACACAAAAGTTTAACGTTGCTGAACAAACAGACAAGAGTAAATACTGAACTGAAAGTGTGGCAGTCAGGCTGAGCAGACCACTAAGAAACACCTCACTTCAAAGGAAGCGTTGGAAAGGTTTTACCTGATAAATATACAGTTTGACCTAAGAGAAATGACTATTAAATACTAGAATAGCAAAGGGAAAACTGCTCTCTCTTACCCATTAACGTTAACTTCCTGGGCCGCTGCTTGGAGGTGATGACCTGCAGGGAGGGTGCGATGGACTGGATGCGTATGATGGGCTGGTTGGGATCATATGTTCCTGGCACTGCCAGTTCCAGGTCCCGGCACATTAAGAGTTTTGGTGACACGTACTGTAGTTCCAAGGAAGTGAGCTACCAAAGGAAATACAACCCCCTCAGCATTTCAGTTAAATCTCACTGAAACATCTGAAGAGCTTATGCTGTCGAGGGATCTAGAACAGTTCAGTCAGTTGTCATTACTTCAGATGCTTGCAGGAAGTACTGCATAAGCAGCAAACTCACAGCAAATCATATACAGGTATTGCTAGAATACTGAATTTGAATGTTTTCAATAACCAGAAAACATGAAACAAAGACAGGTGTTGACAACTTGCACTGTAAGACCCACAATCGAACTGCACCTCTCCCTACCTGAGGCAGCTGCTTTGAGATACGACGGAACACATGGTAATATAGGTCCCAAGCCTGAGTTAGGTCTTTGACGTTTCCTGATTTCATGTACTTTCTGCACCATTCCTGAGCTTCCATCAGATCTCTGCCATAAGCCTAAGGAGGAAGTGAAAAACAACAGAAGAAAAAACATTTCTACAGACTATAGTGGAACAGGTGGAGACCATGATATCTACAAAGAGCACCACAGTCTATTTTCAAATTGCATTACAAATACTTGATCTCACATTTTTACAGCATATCAGAATTAAAGATCCAGAAAATCCTGGATCCAAGACACGTGCTGAGTTTGGAAAACGTTGCTCACAAATAGACTTCATGATAGGAAGCAACAGAATGAACAGAATCACCCTTTAACAGTAGATTCACAACAGTAGGTTCCCTTTACTGGCTTGAAGAAGGGTCTACTATCTGTGCTAGTTACCATGAAACAAAGCAGCTCTGGAAATAGAAGAACTAACTGCAGAGCAGTTTTAGATATTTTCTAGACCCTATCAAATATCCAGTCAATATAAAACTGCAGGGCAATCTGGACTGTCATGGCCCCTGTAGTTCTGTAGCCACCAAAAGTGATGCAGACCTGAAGATAAATATGAATAATGAAGTCTGCAACTAAAAATGAATCCCAAGAGAAAGGTCCCTGAACACATCTGGGGCAGGTGGCTGTCTTGGCTGCTTTTGAGGGCATGCAGAAGGTTATGCTCTTGGCCATTTTCCGATACCTGATTGAAGGATGTCTCTTTTAAAGTCTGAGGCCCACGCTCCATCATCGCATGAAGTGGCTCCAGCACCTCAAACATCCCTTTCACATTCCTTTCTCCAAAGTATAGACGAGATGCTTCTTCCAACCCTTCATGCCACATTTCATGCCACAGGATGGCCACACGAATCAGCTCTTCACTCACCTGTTTCAGGACAAGAAAAAAGATTAAATGCCCAAAGAAAAATGCTATGACTGTATACTGAGTTACAAATGCAAAACTCCTTCCTTCTCTAATGATTATGAAACATTTGTTTCTGGCAGCTAGAGGGAGCCACAAGAACTCCCACAGTTCTGTTACACTTCTTTTTTGCAAAAAGCTGATCAGGCTTGTCTCGCATTATTTGTTCCCTTAGAAATTTTCTATATGTTAGTGTAGCTTGGCCTGAAAGCATTACTTTTTATATATTCATAAAAATCTTAGGCAAATTAATTAAATTCCTCTTTCTATGCTATGCTCAGTAAATTTTGTTTCCTCTCTTCATTAAGCAAAATATGTCTCTATGAAACACTGATTCTTCATTTATTTCTTTTCTAAATTTATTCACAAGGAGACAGAAGAACTTGGTGTTTGATCATTAAGGTACTTTTTAAATTAAAGCATTCTTTTGGCATTATACTAATACTATAACTTCTTCCAATTGCAGAAGACCCAAATTAATTGTATTTGAACAAAATTGTCAATTGTGTTGTTATACCTGTAGTACATCCATTCCTGAAACACAGAACACTTATGGTCCAGTGAGTACTCACCATCATTGCCTGCTGCACCAGAGTGTTACTGTGCTCACACATATTTTTCAGGATCTTATTTGCCGCATTGTGGCGAGCTGTGGTTGTAGATTTAGAGGCCACAGTCAAAGGATAGATCAAAGCCTACAAGGGACACCAGCCAATAATACTTTAGAGCCACATAGAGGAGCTACATAAATTGAAAAATTAGCAAAGCATTAATAAATTAGCAGCCTTAGGGCTAGACATGAGAAAGCAAGCTTGCTGCTGGAAAGAGGCGATAGGAATTTACTGTTCAAAATCTTCCAATCTGAAAAGCTAATTAATTGAGTAGCAGAACAACTTTGAGAACCTGTATCAACCAAAACCTGGTTTTAGTATTCCGTGATTTTCCACACTGAGGAAGAAATTCAGATAGAACATCTGTGACAGTCTCTTAATAGCTACTTAATGAGATTTAAGAAGGTGATTTGCACTACCCAGTATTCTATTAGATAGAGAGAACCTTCCCTGCTGCATGACTCATACATCTCTTCTTTCCATTTTTGTGTGAACAGTGCTGAGGGAAAGAAGCAGCAGGAGAAATTGTCCCCATCCACACTGTCCTCACTTGCCGTGACTTCCAGTGTGGGCACCTAGACTAGGTGAGATGGAACCCAGGAAATGCCTACGCTACCTGCTACAGCCTGGGAAAATTCCTGCTCTAAGCCAAAGCTTACCTGGGGATGGTATCGTCCAATATCTGTGAGAAGCTGATGAATGAGACGTCCTACTAATGGTCGAGGGGTGTCAATTCTTGCAATGAGTTGAGGGATAACCTAGTAGTAAGGATAAGTAAAATAAATATCCCTGTCATCTCATGCGTTTGGGTCACAAGCTGCTCCATTCTCTACTAGAGACCTCAGTCTCTCCAGGAGACAGAGACCCACCACTCATTTCTGAGGTGGTCAGAGGATAACACCAAGTTCCAAAAAGTGTCAGAAATGCAGAACAGCTCAGTGAGATGACAAGTGTTCTGTGCAATTACAGGATCCTCTTATGGAAATAGTACGATGCGTTTTGAAGTCTAACACCCAAATAACAAATAAAGCCGACTTTTATTTATTTACAAGAGTCATTCTGTAAGACAATCTTGAAATAGACTGAATTCCATCAGAGCAGCACAGCCGTATTTTATACTTGATCACAACGGAATGCATGTTATTTTTAATTTTAAAATTTTAATTTTCTCATTCATATGCACTAATCTGCATATAAATACAGAAATGCACGCAAGAATGCTTTTCATGTCTCTGTTTTCATGTCTCTGCGTGTTAAATCAGTTACAAGTTGTACCGCACACTGCTCTCACCAGTCACCTACAGAGGCTTGTTTAGCAAAGGATCATCGTGGATATCATGTAACAAATCCACAAGCTCCCCCCAGAACTGAGATTTATCTTAGCCATTTGCATTCCTTACCTGCAGCCAAGTGTCTATTTGTATTGCCTTGACTCCTTCTACCAAAGCCTCATTCACATCAGGCCAGTGACCATAGTCAAACCACAGAGTAAGGACTCTTAAAAAGAGAAATACATTTGTTAGGAATGAAACAAAAAGCCCCATTCCAGTCAAATACCTTCAGATTCAAATTCCAGACAAATACCTTCAGACCCATTTACAAGTGACTCTTCTTCCCAGAACCTAGAGATAGTAGGATAAGGGCTAATCCACCTAACACAAATTAGCTTGGACTGCAGTATTAATTTATTTTAACTATGACAAAAAAGAGCAGAAACAGGTTCTACCTAATCTTAAACCATGCACCCTTATCAGCCAGATTTCATTTATTATGTGCTTTATTACATACCTTAGAGTGTCTTGTAGGTTGTTTCCTCGAGATAGAGATATGGATCGGAAGAAGCCCTGGACAGCAGGGACTGTGTACATCAAGAGGGTCTTGGATAAATCCTTTTGGAATGAAAATTGCTGCATTAGTTCTACGCAAGAGAATCAGTCCACATGAATCCTAAACTCGGCAAAGGGGAAAGATCCACATTATAGTTGACTTCTGCTCATACTCCTCACAGGACATGTTGCTCCTGGAATTTATGTTTTGCTTGACTACACATAGGTCTTTCAGCCTGGCAGGGAACATACTGTGAAGTGGTTTTATACTTCAGTTTGTCAGCAAAACTATGGACAGCAAAGCAGCCTAAAAACTACAGCCCTACTGTAACTGTTAAGTAAAAGAAGTTCCTCTCAGTCGTTCATGAAGCGATTAAGCAGAACTTGTTAATGCACATTGTATCACCTCTGATAGCCATCCATGCCTTTTCTTTATTTTACAGTAATTTATGATCATTTGTATTAATTTAGTTCTCTTCCCTTACGACTGAGTTACACCTGAACTTCCTTGCTTTTGCTGTAAGCTATGAACATATACATACAGATATACAGACAGCTTCCACAAGCCAGGTATCACAGTAGCTTGTTCCTTATCATACCATCTTCTTGCATCTAAGCAGTAAGTACCTATCTCTCAGCATAAGCCAGGAAGAGGGATACCTCTGTGACTTTTTTCTGCACTGGAGATGGGATAGGACTGTTCTCTGCACTCTCTGCATCGCTCTCACTGTTGCTGCCCTCAGTGTTAGCACTGGTGATGCTGGCTCCACTGGCGTGACGCAGTTTCTTCTTCTCGTCTCTGGCCTGGTTTTGATGTTTGTAGTGAAGCACTGCTTCAAAGTTCATCACTGCCCAGGCATGCCAGGCCTGCCAGCAAGAAAGAACAAAAATCAGAAGGAAGATGAATCCTTTCTGCAAACTGTACTTTCTAATTATTAGAGACAATAATCCAACATATCTGAGCCCATGGAAAATATTATTAAGTAACATCCTGCATACGACACAATACTTTGCTTTCTCTAATTGCTTGTAGTTTAATTGTCTTATTATCTTAAATAACATTATGGTGAGTTCTTGGCCAGAAGGTCCCTGTTGGATATTAAGGCAAAAGAGCTCTGTAGTAAAAATTAAATCACATCCGATTCACACACATCTTAATTTTTCAAAACTTAAGATTAACGTGTTAGGACTAGGGGACGTGTAACAGGAAGACATACAGGAGACAGCTGGCCAAGAGGAGATCTGGCACCAAATAGCAAATGAAATTTCACAGCCCTAAAATCAAAGTTTCTTTGGAGAATTAGCAACAAGGCTGCTTTCCTAGTTCAAGTATACTGAGTGAGAACTAGTTACATTTTTTCCATTTAGATTATAATTTCTCCTTCACTGTTAACTGTGAAAAGCAAAAATAGAAACTGAATTGTTTGACAGATAAAACTCTAAACAAGAATCTCATGGTTTTCTTCAGCTGCTTTCTGTGTTTTTTTTTTTAATCCTACTTGCAGTATCAAGGCAGATAGTTACAGGAAATCTTCCTGCAAAAGCTTCCTTTCTTGTGGTATGTGATGCGATTTACTGATGTCTCTGCAATGGTGCCTGAAGCCTCTTCCTTACTGACCTTGTACCAGTTGCGATCGTGCTCTGTTGCAGCACTGTAGTATTGCAGGACTTTGGGGATGGTGCTCTCGTTGATGCCTTGCAGGTTCAGCTGCCACTCACCCAGTTTCAGGAAACACCTGATAAAGCAAAGGGATTATTGACTCAGAACTTAGAATGAAAGCGAAGGCTGATGGAGTAAGAGGCAGGCTTCTTATCTGAAGTCTGAAAGACATTTCATGCGGTAACCCCGCTCAATTAAGCCTCATCTGCAGACTTGGAGCTAATATGCAAGGTTCAAAACTCTTTGTAAGTGTGGAGCTAACCAGGTAATGGTTTAACTTTTAAGGGGAAAGGTAAAGGTTGAACTTTTTGTGTGAGATAAATGTAAGTAGCACTGAAAGGCTTCACCAGTATTGATAAAATGCAGCCAGTGTACGTGTTGGCTGGCCACACTTACCACCATACAAACTGCCTTCTGAAGAGAACACCGAGACAAAAAGTGGAAACACAGAGCAACTGCTCTTCCCCCAAGCCAGTACCCTATTAAGTCATCCCCTCCCAAAGGAAAAACAACATTTTTACTGCAGCAGGGTGGGGCTGTGAAGGTTTGTGCAAAGCTTAATACTTTTCTCCCTCAGTAGGCTTTAAATGCCACAGTCACACAGCTGCCCTTTCTATATTTTGAGTTTTCCAGAAAGCATTGTGCAAGCAAAATATTGTGCGTGACTCATTACTAATTTGTCTTCCATGATAGCCACTCTGAAAAAAAAATAATAAAAAAAATCAGATGATGCTTTTATCAAGTTCCCGTTCTTATAAAAGCAAATCAAGTGCATGCCTCCCTTGGAAAAAAAAAAAAAAGCAAACCTTCAGTAGTAAGCTCTATGCAATTTCTTCTTCAATTTGGAAACAACAGGTCTGGCACCTCCAGATCCACAGAAGAAAACGGAGATTATAAGATGTGTTTTTAATGCAATAATATTTTAAGAGACTATCACATGGCAGGCACCTATTGCCCAAAGCACTGCTGTTGTATTAAGGGCACACACTGCCAAGCATTGATGTGCCAGGCATGTGGGAAGTGTTTCTTTCCTACTGACTGGATCTCCTGAAAACCAAAAAATAGCCACGCTGGGAGCTCTGCTTTCTGCCAGTGAGACACAGCGCTGGAAAAATACAACCAGTCACCAGCGACAAATACAAGCTTGTTTATGCCAACGTGTCACAATACATTTACGGAAAATCTTATGATAGATAAGAAAGTAAAACCAAATGGGTCTCTACCAGCTAAATGAGAAATTCCCTGTTCCTTTTAATCAAAGCATGGCCTTTGTTTGAAATGTGTCATCTGCACAGATCCTGCAGGAAAGACATTGGTTTTACTGTATAGCTAAAGGGTGTCCAAGGAGTGGGAGCTGACCGTGCCATGAGCTTGTGGAGCTCCTGCTTGTGCTGCTGGTCCTCGGTGGCAATCGCGTGCTGCGCCTGCTGCTGCATCGTCTGCACGAAGTGCTGCATGTGCTGGAACGCGTCAATCTGCAATTGGACGATGGATGCAGTGAGGACCACAGGAGTTAAATATAACTTCATAAGAGGAAGACAACGTGGAAATAAATTTTCACTGAAACCAAAAAGTTTTGTTTGCTTTCAAAGCCTTTTAGCCATTTACATCCCTCTAAAATCAGTTTATACTGATGAGGTTATACATAAAAAGGTTAGAGGTTCTTGATGTCTTAGAAATCTGGCCACTGCATTGCTACACCGAGGAACAAATAACTACATCCTTCCAATGCTGGGCACACCTCCATATTGTACGTACAGTCAGAAGCATGACTGACCATAACATAAGCTAATGTTGTGTTCTGATGTGCAAGAACTCAACTCTGGCAAAGCAACAAGGTCACCTGTACAAGAAGAAAACTTCAGCAGCAGATAACGTCCTGTTACTGCTCATGCAGAGTGAGATTCTAGTAATGAGACAGAGATGTCTCATTTGCAATCGAGCAAACACATTGAAGACAGTCCAGTAATTCCAACAATCAAATGTTTGTGGCTTACAAACTGTGTCTGACCAGTATTTGTATCTAACAGACAGGATCATGGATCCAGAGAAGCCTGTCTGTAATATGCTACAGCTTGAAAAAAAAAATTTTTTGAGAAAATAATGCCTGAAGCAAAACTTGCAGCTTCCTGAGCTAACCCCTCAGCTTTGGCTAGGCTTACAGTACACATCATGGGACATAAACTTTGAGTTGTTTCAACAAATTAAAGTCTAGACTTCTTCTAAGGTTGTTTAAGAAATACGAATGTACATTGCTCCTTTGCCAGCAGATTACATAAGGCAGGAGTGCTAAAGCTACTTGCACTACCAAATTTTTTGATGGAAGACTCTTTTTTTAAATTCCTTGGAAAGAATTATGTGTTAAAAAAATGTGAAATTAAATATTTAAGAAAGAAGTATGCACGCTTCACTGGAAACAATTAGAGTAAAGCTCTTGCAATCTGTGAGGTCATTTCAGGTCAGAAACTGCAGAATGTGCTATTAAGAGCCCAATTTACTGCTGTTCCATCTACAGGAATGAGCTACTTCAGAGTGAGACAAGAATCACCTCATCTTTGCCATTCAAATGTCAGTGTGCACAAGTCAGTTGTCAGAAAAAAGGGTATTAGCCCAGGGTGAAAGAAAAGAAAGTATCACAATATTAACATTAACAGGGGGGCATTTCACAGCTTGTAACCTGGATACTGGGTTAGAAGTTGGGGTGGGAGGGAATAATGATCGTATAAATTGTTATGCTGTTATGCCAGATTCTTGTCAAAAATAGATAAAAATATGTCAAACAATTATGTGTCCCTCTCGTATCTAAACACATCCAATCTGCTCTTCAGTTTCCATGAATATTGAAAACTTACCACTATGAACTGCCAGGCAGAGCACTTAAAACTGAAAGCAGTAAGTTTTTCTTTAACAACTGAATTCCTAAATTAGTATGCAGCCCTGTTATGGTACGCGCCTGTAGAATGCAGCTGCTGGCAAAGGTCCCTGATAGAAGAAATTCAATAGGGTTTGCTTCTCCATCATTTTATCTGTTTAAGAAAAGATTGCTGTGCAGCTCTGCAACTGCCAGGTAGCTGGTTTCCATCTAGATGTCGCTTTTTTCCTGCTGTATCTGGCAAGTGCCAAAATGACAGCAAGTGAAATATTTTAGGTCAACCAAGAAATCCTGAGCTCCTCAGCTAGAGGAAGTGGTAATTTCCTACCAGACCAGCCACCTTAGTAGTTTATTATTTAGAATACCAAATCAAGTGAAGTTATATAAAACTCCAGTCTGCACAGATCACTAGGCCTAACTATGTATTATGTCATTAATGACAGTCACTTAGAACAGGACATAAGGATACACCCAACCACAGAACAGTCCTGGTACTGGGAGAATTCCCTGAACGCTTTCAGTGGTAAAAACAAAGACATAAGTCTCACTCCAGACTGCAAACTCTATTGTACCTTAACACAGCTTCTTCTGCCGCAGAGCTGCACCTTAAGCCATCAGTTTCAATCTAGTTTCTAGGTGCCACAAAGGGCTGAATGATTTAATCAGACCTTCCAGCAGAAGGGTGTTCAGAGAAAAGGTTGAGATTAGGCAGATCTAGCGTTAGTGCTACCTTGGTGAAGTATTTCTCCCTCAGCACTGTAAACAACACCCAGTTTTAATGTGTTAAAAAACTCCAAACCCTAAGCACAGACTTAGGTACTGTGTTAAAATAGGAAATCATTCAACAAGCAAGAGGAGGTGATTCTAACCACATCTGTTCCTCCTCCTCATCTTTGCTGCTTTAGGAAAACATTTTTTTTCCTGTCTTCATGGGTTCCACATAACTCTTGCATCAGTACATTTTAGATACATTCTCTTCCCCCAGCTTAATCTTTGTGCCTTCTTTTGTTCTGCTTTCTACAATTCCATCAGTTTCCTGCATGCTGTCTATTTCTTTATCACAGGTCAAACACAGAAAAGTCCAGTTTTTCACTCAAAGAGACAGAGAAGACTCATATACTCTTGGGTCATTTACTGAAGAAAGCAAAAGAGCATTACACTATTTTACAAAGCCAATAGAATAGGACCTCACCAGCAGCTCCTTCTGGTTTTTAAATTCAAATAAAGAATAGCTGGGTCATGGCAATGTTCCCACAGCAATGGCTCTGCTCCAGTGCTGGCAATCCCAAAGACAGGAAAAATAAAAAAGATGTGGCAGAATATGAGGATAAATGGAGGCTTTAATGTATATTAAAAAAAAAGATAAGTTATCCACTCTGGAGCTTATTGGATTTGATTATGTAAATTCTCCCTGTGTTGCAATGTCAAAAACATTTACCCTTGGCTCTCTGGAGCCAAACTGTTCCCATGACAAAACCCTATGTACTTTTCAGCTGTCTTTCAGTTAGAAATTTCCAATAATGTCCTTAATAAAATTCAGTTCTGCTCAGCAACTAAGTACAAACTGTTCAGGATACCTTTCTAAAACTGCTAATGAAAAAACCTTTACTTCCATCTTTCAGCATGTAGCCCTGACCATAGGTATGGTGTGAAGACCTGGCAATCAGAACAGTGGATATCAAGCCTGCAAAGAAAAATCCTGGTGCGGACAGAAAAGCTACTCTTGACCATTAATCTTGGCTGCATCTTTTGGGTACCTGATACTGGTTTAGCAAAAATAATCTTACTATGTAGGAAATAAAATTAGGGCCAGGCCTTTTCTGTCACTACAGAGTTTTAAAGGAAAATTTCAAAAGCTTATATTCTGAATAAGGAAATGGATTAATTACTCTTTTATAGGTGAGTAAAAATAAAACATTCAGCCTTGATTTTGTTCTGTGGGGATTATGAAGAGCAGACACGCATGGCCCCACACCAGGCCTGAGCAATGAAACTTAGAGAGAACCACATTCTTTTGTACCTTACGGGCGCTCTTCCACATGTGTTTCATGTACGCATAAGTCACTTGGGGATGGACTGTTGGCAGTGGGTGATCCAGCTGTCGAGATGGATCTACTCCCAAGAGCAGGACAAGGGTCTTATGGGCCAAAGCCTGGAGAAAGTTGCAAAGTGAAAAATCTGTTTAAAACAAGCTCACTCTTACCTCTATTTCATATTGACTGCAGAATTGCCCACCACTAAAAAAATACCCTCGATCTTCCAGATAAAACACAGACATATCAATGTTATTACCACTCCCTGGACTCATAAGAATACCCCGTGATAAACCATATGTGTTCACTGGGATCAGAGCATTAGAGTCAGAAGCCAGCAGAGAGTGTGAATTCTCTGTTTTAAATATTTTTTATAATAAATCTTGTGGATATTGAAATAGGATTGTAATGTTCAATGATGACAACATCACATTCTAGATTTTACAAAGAGTGCTTTAGCAGAGAACTATTAATTACCAGTGCTGTGTAAGAACTTTCAGGTATAGCATGCAACAAAATACTGGCTCTGAGGCTCTCAGGTATAATACTAGCCCCGCAAAAATAACCTTGGATCCAAGCATGAACTCTATGCTGGTTACAAATTTAGTATTTCAGCAATTTCTGACCAGTCTCCTCCTCAGAGGAGAGCCCATCCCACTTGGGCAAGGAAAGTATTTGGAAATGCTCAAGGTTGAAGCAGCACAACAAAGCCAATCGTCTAAAAACCTGCTGTAGAGGGTAGAACTTGATAATGCTCACCAGTCTCCCACTCTTGCCACACAAGCTGGCATACTTGAGCCAAGTTCTCATGTCCTCATGAGGATTCACAACAAGGGATCGGACCATCAATATCCTTTGCCAGTCTTCCACAATTCGTTGACAGCCCTGAGGGAAAAAGGAAAGAGTGAACTTGTTAGAGTTTTATCTCCGTTCTACTCCACAGAGCCTTAACTCAGAATCTGAAGGGACTTTTCCCAAAATGGAGACTTCAATGTCCATAAATCACAGCAGGCTGACATTACGAACTAAGCTCGTTATTTCTTTACTGCTGCAATATGTGAAGCAGGTTAAGTCCTTGTCTCCTATGCTTCACAGCCAGCTCAGTGTTTGCAGTCTAACGAGATCCTCTAACAGAAAAAGTAGAAAAGCTCCTAAAGCAGAAATGTGTTCAAAAAGGAAAGCTCTTTGTGCAATTTCGAAATGAGTCAAGAGTTTTCCAACCCTTCTCAACCTAGTTATAAAGTCTACTTTTGGTTTAAACAAAGACAAATCTGAATATGGAGATGGTACAAAACCAAATGGTTGCACAGATATTTTTGTTATTGCCCTTTTCCCTCTCCTTGCATGTGTTGCTTTTAGAGGCTGGCATGACTGAACTGATATTCTGCCAGAAAGTGCAGTTCCAATCACTACCCGGCTTGTGCAAGCATTATCTGGTCCTTGTCTGTCTGAAGGGACAGGGACAGCAACACTGTGAGTCAGAGCAGGATGAGTCTGTATTTCAAACCTTCAAGGATGCTACAAGAGAAGCAGGATTGTGGAAGGGACAGTAACGACCAAATACATGGTGCTTTGTGTAATGGCGAAGTACTTCAGGGCAACAGAGATGGTGTGAAGTTTGTGTTGATCCAGAGACGACTTAGACTTAGTTTTGAGGTAAACGAAAGAATTTCCAATGGCAGCAAGCACCTTAGCACCAAGGCATCTACTGCTTTCCCTTTTTCCCCAAAATTGAGGGCTAGTAAGTTAGATAAAGCTTGTTCACTAATACCCTACTAAACCTCATCCAATAAGCATTTTAAAATTATTAAAAGGCAGCTATAAAATGTGCAAGAACTCTCTGTACTGCTTTCAGTGCTATAAACAGCTGTATTCAGACATTACATTTCCTGCCACTCTCAGTTTCTCCACCCCACTGGAATGCTCCTGAGCTCTTCCAGACAGGAATGCAGATGGGAGACTAAAAGCTTTGTCAGTTTCCCAAACAGCTACAAAATATGCAGCAGCACCAGCCTTTCACAGGGAGGCAGAAACAGCAGTCACAGTGAGGAACTCTGCATAGGAAGAAATTCTTCCTCCAGGCAGCGTATCAAGATTTGGTATAATTACCCTCTTTTTTTTTTTCTTTTTTTTTTTACTCCTTCCCTTGACAGAATCACCTCTTTAAACCGTATTCCTGTATATACTACTTCATCTGATGAAGTTCACTTTCACTGTAGGGATGTCTCTTGCAAGGAAATGGTCTCAAAATATTTGTCTGGTTTAAATCTTCAGAGGTGCTTTAGATTTTTTGATGTTTAGAGTAAGAAAGGGATAAACTTCAAAGCTTGTCTTCAAATACAGAAAAAGGCACATTGCTAAAGAGGACAAGGCTAATCAATTGGAAAGGTTCTTGTAAGAGGGCAAAAAGGAACAGGACAGTGTTTTACAAGTATGTGAATTCTCTGTCCAGTTTTCCACCACTGAGAGAATTCACTTATTCTTAAAATGCATTCAGCCAGGTAAAAAGTTCAAACTAGCCTTATCCAAACCAGTATTTCCAGGTGAGATCCAACAGTGAGATAAGCAGCCTTGGAGACGTTACTAGTACCTCCACTCTGTACATGTGTATTTCAGTGCTTAAATCACACCACTACAGTGTCGTATCAGCAGACACCTCGGGAACATTAACCAACCAACCAACACCCCCAAACAACCAGGACAAACACAAAGAAGACAAAAAGCATGCAGCCATGTAAACATAGTTGCTCTTGGGATAGAGAGACTGAAAGATTTGCTGAGCCATCATCCTGGCTCAAAAGGAAGCTCTTGGTGCCAGCACATCAGCATCTCCATCCTTGATCTTTACATAGATGTACCTGCAGTCTTTCCCACCATATCTGGCGGATGATCTCACGGCGTTCTGGTACAAGTTTATACTGGATAACCTCTTCCAGCTCTGACAGCATCTGGCAGGATACCATTGCCTGAAGGAAACAATCACATTCCATCCCAATCACTACAGAACAAATATATAATTAAGGAACAGTATTTTGGCATCAAAATCTTAAGTATATATGCTGCCCAACAGGTAGAGTACAGACTCCTATATACTGGTATCTAGACAATCTGCTGATTCAAGCTTTCTGAATGTCAATTCTTATTTCTTTTGAGGGGGGAGGGGAATCTCACTTCACTACTTAATTTGTCCCAAAAGCTGCTCCTACAAAGTTATATTTCTTATCTGACAAGAGTCATTTAGCTTGTACGCCTCCACTGGGCTTATGTTTGATACAAGTGCTACTCAGAAGTTTTATGGAATTTCTAGAGACAGTCTGAAGCAGCATTCTCTGAGGAAAACGAAGGCTGAGAGTCAGACACTTACCCCATAGGCTCGACTGTAGCTCTCTCCTGCCATGGCAGTCAGCTCAGCGTCTAGCAGATCTCTGGCTTTGTCAATGCACTGAAACAGAACAAAATATTGGGGCAATGGTGGTATGTTTTATCTAGAGTCAACTGTTGGAACTGCTACTCATCAGTTCCATCTCATGAACAAAGCTGGCATTGTTCCCTTCTCCAACATGAACCAGGAAAAGATGTTATCAATTGACAGGAAAAATAATTGACAGGGAAAGAGTGTCCAGGGACAGGTGTAGGGGAAGTCAAAGGGGCTTAATTTGTAACCCATGCAGTCTGAAGTTTGTCTTTCTACCAAATCAAAGTTTGCAGTATTTCTAATCCTGCTGTCATTGTAGAGATCATCATTAATAACATTTAATTAATGGAAAAGGAAGGAAGGAAAAGGAAAGGAGATATCTTAAAGGAAAGATGAAGATCACATTTTAGTGCAAGAGAGTTGGTTACAAAAAGGCCTTGAGAAATGTCTCTTGATAATATACAATGATAGAAAACAGCCTTCGCTGTTTTACATAACCCAGTGGGTTTTTATGAATTTTACAGAACAGCAAATTCCATTGCTTTTCCTCCAACTAAGCTGTGCTCTTCAAGCATGAAATCAACTTTGCTGTAGTTCCAATCATTATATAATCTCTCATCTATATGTTTTCCTGTTCAAAATGTTAAAGGTTAATCACAAACTCTACCCTTTTGAACGCCTGGCAACATTTACTGTTCACATCACCCAGAAATCTATGTACGGGTTTTGACAGAGCAGACTGAATTGCTCCTTTATCTAACCTGGCAAGCCAGCACAGAATTCTGAGAAATAGTACTTGAGCTTCCTTAGAAAGTAAACAACATGCTTCACATCTGCAGAGGGGGAAAAGGTTGCTCTGCAAGTCTGTGACAAACAAGCATACCAACATGGCTGTCTTTACTAGACTCATCCCTTGCCTTGATTTCTCATCTCTAAAATTTAAGACTTATCACTGCTGCTAGAGCAATTCAAAGAAAAGTTCCGGTACATGAAAAAATACTCATGAAGAATCTTATCTGTGTCTTATGCCATGAACACCTTTTATCAAGCAGTGCCTTGTGGAATGGAACCTCTGCTGAGATAATGCTTATGCACTGTCTAGAAAACAGACAAAAAGTAAAGAAACCTAAGAATGACTAAGGCATTTTTACAATCTACAGCACTGGACCACTACTGTCTGCACATATATTCACTACTGTGTTTCTGGAAGCACAAGAAAAACTCAATCACCAAGGTCTACCACATCAATGGAAAAAGGGTTATTGGGCAATTCAAAGATTATAGCCAACTTTTTTAAACCAGCGTATCTTTCCATGCAGCAATATAGCCTAGTTCATCTTAAATCAGGTTTTGGGAAGCCAACAAGGAACATAATTACCTGCTGTGCCAGTGAGAAAAGGTCCTGATGAAGAGCCAGTACAGCCCTGTAGAAAGCCCCATCGTGGGTGTCCCTTGGGATCATGCAGGTATATTCTTCCATGCTGTCCCACTGGCCTGCAGAGACACACACACACACGGACTAATATAACAGCCTTCTCCGCAGGATAAAAACAGAACTATGCTACAGTGTGTATATTTCAACACGCAGTTATAGACAAGCACAAACATAGGCATTTTCCATCTAGGCAAATTGTTATCCTCGTGGAAAACGTTCTTGCATTCCTTGTGATGAAAAAGTAAAACGCTGACATTCCCAAAACATTTGAATGAATTAGTGTCCTACAAAGCAAAGGATTGATTTTCCTCAGCAAAGGCAGGCAGAGACCTTCTCTAGTAAAGACCTTCTCTAGACCTTCTCTGGCTATTAGTCTAACTGATATTTGGACCATTTATAGATTTATTCCACTTAAGATTGTCTGCTCAGCAGACACAACCTATCAAAATGCTCAACAGATACTGTGGTTAGTAAATAAAAGCCTGCCACAAATCTGAGAAATTCCATTAATCTCAAGTCTGAGTTATGTTCACTGTAAAACTAAGTAAAAGGGACCAGTTAAGCGACCGATTACCTGCACAGACCATTAAGGCAGTTTCTCTGATACTTGAGACCACACTGGGAGACATCATGTAAATGCAAGTTTTCCAAAGGGCTTCAGTGGTGAATGATGCTTACTTCATATCCCAGCATAAATCATTCTGTTCTTTGATTTTGCCATTCCTTATATTTTGTGATTCTAAAGTAAGTTAAAACTATCTGTGCTTCCATAACTTGTTTTGTCCCACACTACCACAGGGATACGTTACCTAGACCCCAGGCAGCAGCAGCAGCCATCCTGGCCATCTTAGCTTGAGTTTCATCATTGACCTGTGTCCACTTTTCACAGCATTGCTGGTGGAGCTGCCCCCTAAAAAAAAAAATCCACAATTTACGATCAGCAATTCTGCTAAGAATTCCGCTTTGTTAAACAACCACTTTCCATAGATGACAACCAACCCCATCGTTCTTTTATAGAGAGTGAAGAATAGGATTCTTCTCCTCTGGCCAACTCAGACGTGCTAACCTGATGGCAAATGCCCTATCATCAGAAAATAAATTAAGGGCACGCTATGCTTTGAAAAGCATATCCAGACAACAGTTTGCATTTGTTCCTCAGCAGTTAGTAATGCTAATGCTGGTTTTACAAACTGAACTGTCAACTCTGTTCTAAAACACAGAAAAAAAAACCCCAACATTCCCAAGAAAACCACCATCAAAGAAGGGATGCTTAAAAATTTTTGCAAGTGTCAGTACAAAGAACATATGATTTCAATAGCTTGTATGTGGCTCCTGCTATCAAATGTTAGATAAAAACATCACCAAGTTTGGAGACAGAGGCTAGAGAATCAATGCTGCTGTAACCTCATATAAAGACTTGTCATGGCAAGATTTCAGAGGGGATCCGAATCTTTCATCTCCAGTGGAGAGGAAGCATCAGGATTTTTTTATATTATGTCTTTTAAATCAACTGTGAATGCTCCATTAATCACACCAATTACTGTGGGTGTTGCAGTTCCAGTATTTCTCAGGCTGGATACTCTGTAGCAGTGGAAAAGCTGCCAACTGCAAGGGAGGCCACCTTGCCTTCTTCACTGTCATCCTCTCCCCTCCCAAAGAGGAAGATGAGTTAGTCAAACAGAACTGATGGGCTGCCACAGGCAAGAGAGTCATTCTGACAGCTTAATGGCCCAGGACAGGAAAAAAACCCCACACAACAAAAACCAAATCAAATTAAAAACCAAGCTAAACTTAGCAACAGCAGTAAATCAGGACCTCATAGATGCTAATAGTACAGCTCTTGCAGACATAACCACATCAGGAGACAAATGGCTAAGAATATTTTGGCTGTACTTTCAAAATGTCACTGCACAGAGCACCGAAATAATGACGCCGCGTAGTAACAGTTCTAGATTAACTGTCAGATTCTGCCAGGCAGGCTCCAGCAGCACAAACAGTCAAGTTGAACACTACTGAAGAGTATCAGTGGCCAAACCATGGAATTCTCAGTCTCCTGCTGCTGTTGCTATAGTCAGCTGCAGAGCAGCAGACAGCGCTTTGCAAAGGCACTTCTGGGTTGTAAAAACCATCTGCATAGAGATGGAGTGCGGTTCCAGAACAGCAAGCACACAGGGCTTTGTGAGATTGTGACTGCTCTCATCACTACAGACTACCAACAGATGCACAATATTTAGCTCCAACAGAAGAAAAGCATCCCTTTGTCATATGCTTGTCACTGATATGTGAAGAAGCAGGAGGTTCAGACAACGCTTTACACAAATACATGTCCTGCAGGAGGGAGAAATTCTGTAAATCCCTGGTGGGCACTGCCTAGAAACATCCTAGACAAGATGATTGAGAAACTCTCAGTATGAGGATCTGTTTTTCCTGCTGAAAAAGCTACACCCAATATGTCTCACCCTCATCTGGAAACAAAAAGGGCAGAAAAATGCTGTCAGAATTAGGTTTCTCAAACAGCTCTGTTTCTCTAACAGTAAAATGACTTTAGTGAGGAGGAATCTCCTTACAGTGTGCCATCCCATGGGTTCACGTCAGGACCCATCAGGAGAGAGCTCTAGTGACATGCTAAGTTCAGTAGAAAGGCGGAACCTAGACTAAATCACCCATGCCCCTGGGTAGAACTGCATGCTACAGTGCACAGGATGCCTTCTCCAATTAGCTTCTTTGAATTGAAGTGAACAGGGAGTAAAACAGAAGCCCCCAGTTAACTACCAGCTCACCCTCTCACAAAAACTGACTCTGATCAGCCTCATGTTGACGACACACATTTAAGACAAGGTTTGAAATACCCAATGTCCACAAAGACAATGCCTAGAGAATGCTAAAAAAAGCGTAAAAATGAAAATCTCAACCATCTACAAGATGGGCAAAAGGGTTTTAAAGTGGCAGTAATTTATTTGGCATAATCTTACATCCAGGTGGCTATTGGGAAGAAGAGAATTTCACTAACAGTTTTGCAAAAGAGTACGCATTCTGGATAGTCTAGGTCTAACCATGAATAAATACAGAAGTTTCTCATATCTGAATCAGTTTAAAAAGAAGGGCCCCAACGAGCTCCTTTTCTGATTGTTTTTGACAAATGCTGCTCAGTTAATGTTTCCTAAGAGGTCCTCTCTATTTACAGTTTCTTTCTCTGTTATGAATAGGGTTGATCTGATCATAAGACACAGATTCTCTTTCAGAAAGACCTTATCAGATGGCCTGTCCTACAATTGTTACCAGTTCTGGCTTCAATGAACATAGTAAGAAGTCACTGGAAATACTGAAACTATTAAGTAAGCAGGAATAAATAGGAATTCAGGCAAAAAAAAAATTTCACCTGGAGACAGCATGCAGTAGGAATTCAGGCAAAAAAAAAATTTCACCTGGAGACAGCATGCAGAGAAGGAGTTAGACACCATTTTTAAAGGCATCATTTTCCTCAATCTTCAGGCATTTCCCTCTTACCATTCACCAAGTGCTTCCAAGCAACGCATCCGTCCTAGCATCAGCTCAGGATCATCTTTGTTTGTGTCCATCTTCTTGTCGTAGGCCACCAGAGCATCTTCCCATTCATGAAGCTTTTCATACCAGGTAGCTTGAATTTCCTAAAAGGGGTGGGGGGAATCAGAATAAACAGTGGGATTGATATTCACCATTCCATAATAACTATACAGCTTTTCCAGAACAATTCTGCGTCTATGGTGGTCATTTAGACCTTTTTTCATTTTGAATACCCTCACAGGCTTCTACAATATGGAGAAAAGCCTTGAGCTAGTGCGAAATCAGGAATCCTGAGTATTGCTTAACCTGCACAGAAAGGAACTGAGATTTACCAGAGGGATCAATCCAACATCATCCCCCTATTCAGTGCCACTGAAATACTAGCTCAGTAGCTGGTGCTTTTGTTTTTGGAGAGGGGGAGTGAGTGGAACAGGAAAAAGGATAAATCTATAAAATATTCCATTTCCTATTGCTGCACATTCTTGCATTTAAATAAGAACAACAGCCTTGTGTTCAGGAATGGAGTGACTAACTGGAAAAAAAAGTCTAAACCCAAAAAGCACACTGTGCATCTGGCTACTGCTAGACCATTTATTTAATACAGCAGGTAGTATGTGTTGGGGTCTAATCACAGCCCTCCCAAGAAAAGGCTGTGGTTTGTAACAAAGACTTTAAAAGTAAGCCAAGCAGTGATCCTTATCAGCTGCATAAACTTCTCTTTGGTCTTTGTTTATGGATTTTGTTTCTCATTTTCAAGAAATAAAAAGCCTTAATATTTTTTCCATACTTATCTCTGCCAATGTTTTTCTGCTCAGTCCTTGGCAGCTCACGTCTTGACAAAGGCTGTAGAATAGATTCTTTTCCCAGCCCTGTGGGCAGGGTCAGTATAAACCAAGCTCCTCATGCCAGGTCTTCCACTTAGGACATTTATATACCAGCCCTTTAACTTCTCAGCTAGTCATAATATTTCAAGTAAGTTCCTGAAAGTAAAGCTCACAGCTCCTCTTAATTTCTTTTCACTGCCTATTCTGGCAAACTCTGTGTTTTGAACCACATTTACTGCTAGAACTATATTACTGCTAAAGAGTGAGGTCAGAATTAGGTAACGTAGAGCTTTGCTCAATCCACCCAAGGAATCATAAGAAGCTGCAAAAAAGTTCTGAAGTGCGTACTTCTCCCAGGAAGGACTTATTTTCCAGTCTAGGTCAAAACCACACATAATCCTACACGAGAGAAATTCCACCATTTTATGCTTATACCTGTTCCCACTTTCCAGTGGTTCCTAGTAAGAGGGGTGAGTCTACTGTGCTTCCAGGGCTGCCATACGTTTCCCCATCACTCTAACACACCACCACATACACCCAAAAAAACCCCTACAAAATCCACGAAAACATAAGACGTGAAGAAGACAGTTATCCAGCAGGACTCACCAACTCCCCAAAGTGCTTCATGGCATATTCCAGTACCCCAGCAGCTGCTTCTGGCTGTTGCAGTTTATTGTTAATGCTGAAAAGGTAGGAAGAAAAGACCATTTCACACAGTTGGCAATTGTTAGGGGCTAGAATGAGCTTCTGCTTGATAATACCAAGCTCTATCACTTTGAAATACCAATGGAACATCCTTCTTTTTCTTTAGAACGTTTTAGTGAATGATTAGACTACACAAGATGCACAATGACTACATATTTGCAAAAAAATAGGTGCCTGCATACTCTCTGCTTATATTCTCAAGACTTGTTACAAGAAAGTGGTTGCATATGATAATCAATTCTAAATAGCAGCCTCCATAGGGAGAAGAATAGTTTGAAAGGTATAATTTCTCAAACAGCTACACTTATCAAGAGCTTTACAGTACTGATTCCCCCCCCTTCTTCTAAAACAGACCCCCTTAAAAAATGTAAATAGAGATTTTAATGGTCCGAGAAACGATCTACATCATTAGAACACTGACAAATGTCACCAGGACCACACCTGCTGACTTCCCCAAAAGCTTGCAACACTACTTTCAGTTTCATGTTTCCTATAGCATCTCTGCACTGGTACAAACCAGTACTGGTGCTCTTCTTTGGCTGGTTTTCAAGAAGATACCAGAAACGCCTGCCATCATAACCAGTCCTCATCCCGTAGCAGTGAGGCACATCGCTTTGCAAGGCAAGTTGAAACGTGTGAAGCACAAGCAAATAAGTTACTCATGAGGCTGGTTCTTCAGCTCAGCCACATGATGTACAGTTCTCTTAAATCATTTCTTTCTCACCTTGGTTTTCTGATCTTACTATCAGAAACAGATCTGTCTGCACATTGGTGCTTGGTGATCAGCGCTTTGCTAAACCCCAGTTTAATAAGGAAATAAAACTTTTTATGAAGCTCCTGCTATTTTTATAAAGCTTATTTATGAACAGTCTCTGGCTCATTGCTCTCCTCTTTCCCTAGTGGCGCTGGAGAACAAGAAGTGCCAAGCTGTTCAAAGCAATGCCCCAACACCTGAGCAAGCTGCAACACACCCACAATCCAATATTAAGATTTTCAGTGGTCTTTGAATATGCTGCTGTAGATAAAGGCAGCTTTCAGAAATGCCCCTTCTCAACTGCAGATTTTTCCCCCCTTTGAGAGGCCTGTTGATCAGTAAGAGACAAAGAAACACATAGTATTAAAGGGAGTGCTCTGACCAGACAAAATAGGGAAAACTTTCAAATCACTGCTGTATTTCTTCTGTCTGTAGAAGTTTCCTTTCCTGACAACTAAAGAACCAAGCTCCCAGACACGCTCTGGACATCTGGGAAGGTCAAGTAAAACACTCTTGGAAATAGGACCTCAGAATGGTTCAGCTCAAATCAGCATTTGTTAGGGTAAGAAGACACCATAATTGCACTTCAGGACGACAGACACCCCAAAATGGGAAGCATTTGAAATACATCCACACCTTTTTTTAGCAAGAGAGTCAAAGAACATCCTACCTCCACACTTCCCCAGGGAAAGCCAGGCAGCAATGCCTCATAAAAGTGATAAATGGCTGTCACATTTCATATCCTGATGATTTAAAGAGCCATTGGCAGACACATCACTTCCAGCATGTCAGACAGTTAATTACTTCCAACTTATCTTTCTTGTCAACGCTTCCTGACAAAATTGGCCATTATCTTTTATTCTTCAACAATTAGCACTACTCTTCTGCTGATGCTCCCTGGTGCACTCAATTACTCTTTTTTTTTGTTTCTCTCTTTCTTGGCTGTCCAAAGTAGAATTAAATGTTTCAAAGCTGTTTATGGGTAGGTTTAAGCAAAGGAGGGGGAAAGAAGGGAAGGGAAAAGAGAGAGGCCTTGATTTAAAAGAACACACAGCAGTAAATATAACACCGTGTTGGCATTATTAATCATAAATTATTCTCTTGTAACAAATGATCTAGCCCACACTGCAAGTAAAGACAGGTGATTTTGTGGACCAGGATAAGCCACTGACTGGGAAATCTCCTGTCAATTATTTAATGTACCACATTAAAACAATGTATACACAAAATAGGGGCGGGATGGGGAGGGAGCAACAACATTCATGGCTTTGGCAGAAACAGACCTAACCCCAGAGCAGCACAACTGCCAGGAAGAGAACAAAAATGCCCCCAAAGCAAGACTCATGAATCAAGGTGGGCTCTATTAATACGGCTGAACACTGACTAACTTATTTCTTCAGAGAAATAAAACCTTAGTGATCACTGCATCATTTTGCTATACAGTTTTACAGGTTAAGGGAAACACTGTTGTGTGTGGATTAAGTTCTAATGTTGTGGTTTAGAGTTTTTGGGTTGTTTTGAAAGACCTCATATTTCTGCTTTTTCTCATATGCTGGATTCAGTGACCTCTGATTGCTGGAGATGCAGTGACAACTCCCAAAAATCACTACTACCGCAGCTGACTGACGTGTTTTCAACAGACCCACAGCTCTCTGCATACAAATTCTCGGGGAGTGGGCCTGCAGACTGTACTTCTCTTGAAAAAGCATTTCCACATGGAGCCCTGTTAACAGATTCAAAATATACATTTAGAAATCACCCTCCCATGAAGGCATTGCCCCTCTCCCTGCGGATCTGATGCTCGGGCACAATCTTCTCGAATTTTCTAACACACTTAGAGCGCTACAGAGCTGTGTTCTAGTTATTGTGCTGGAGACCAGACAGAATGACAAACACTCCAGAAAAGCATCCAGGCACACAAAAGAGGCTCCAAAAGGCTGATATTCCAGCCAGGCAGGGTTGCCAGGGGGTTTTAGTCAGTGTTGCTGCTGGAAATCAGGGCAGTTTACTGGATTAGGTTCGGGAGGATAGATTTCTCCTTGTATCTGGAAAAAGATAACTACAAAATCTTTCTGGATTAAAGGAGAAGGTGGGAAAACATCTCTCAAGATAGAACCGCTGCTGCTGGCTAACTCAGCAGACAGAAACTTAAGTCTTTGTTTACCGGGTGGTGTCCTTGCAGTTGTTCCTAATTCAGGGTAATATGAAGTTAATATTAAGGTGAAGATCAGTTGTTCTCCATATCCACTGAGGATAAAACATATTTATCTGTTCATTTTTGTTTAGAAGCTAGAAAAATTCCACCACTACCACCTACTTTACTTGCAGGCTCAGCAGCAGGGTGTAAAAGAAGACTAATTTATCTCCTTCCTTGGAAGTTTTTAGATATAAACTTGGCACGTCACAGGTTACAGATGCCATCTTTCAGGAAAGACCTAAATATTCAGCTCTGCTGCCTGGTATACTTTGAACTAATGCACTAATTCACTCTTTAATACCCACCATTTAATTTCACATTCTATGCAATAAAAAAGTGATTAGAAGATACAACAAAACAAAATAAGAACCATCCTTATACTTTCCTTCAAAATAAGGATAAATCAGTTGCAAAACTCATTCCATCAATGAAGTTTTGTGTGAATTTGGCTCACCTGGACTCAATGCCTAATTACAGAATGCAGCACAGGAGAAGTAAAATTTATGTCAATCACAATAACGAGAGCATTAATTCCTATATTCCAAGTGCACAATCTTCAGCAGCTGTAAGGGGCAGCTGGATAAGGAAATGAGACTGGCACAGTTAAATCCAAGATTATAGATAATTCCCAACCCCTCCCATTTATTAATCAATATCTGTACTGCAGCCAGGATAATATCCAGTCCTCCTGTCCCACTCTAACATATTTGTAGCACTTGATCACGACAAGTGGGATATTAAAATGACAAGTCTTCTGATGAAAAAAAGTTTTTCGGGATGGAATGACAACATAATTGGAAAAAGTGACTACCCTTGGCAAACCCCCTGATATAAAAATCTTGGACAAAAATCTCAAATCTTTGATTTTATTAGCAGTGTAATGTTACATAAACCTACTGTTTGATTATGAAGATATCCAATAAAAATGCAAGTGCAAAGGACTGAAATGTAGCACGTTAAGCTACAATCACAAAAAACAGTATTTAAGAGAAATATACTCCTATTGCTTGTGTATTTTAAAGGGCATTTAAACAGAAAGCAGACATGAATTGGGAATGAAAAACAATTTTACTGTCTTCAGCAGGAAGAGCACTCAAATGATGGACTTTTCTCTTCCACAAACCCCAGGTATAAACATCTAATGTTTACTAGAAATATTCTCTTTTATACAGTCCTGGTAGCACACCAGTCTTCCATTATCTTTGAGGGTCTCTAACAATATTCTCTGTCACTCAAAGTATATTAAATTTTCAAGAACTCAGAAGTAAGAGACTGGACCCTTCCCCATCTTCCCATAAAAATGAAAAACGTTCTTTTAACACAGCCTTTTCAGGAGGTCCCAAGCCTGTCTGCGAGGAAACACACACATTTCCTATTGCCAGAAAGCATCTCAAAACTTGGCAAAGAAACCTTATTTTTGCAATAAAGCAGTTTGTGTGCAAAGTCTAGACACGCCAAACTTTTATTTTGGTCTCCCCAAGTTTGTTTAGAAAGCTCCTTCATGTGACAGATTTTACCACCCTAAGTCAAGCTTGTTTTTCCTTCTGAAGAAGCACTGAGGGCTTGCTTCTGGGATTAGAAGTGGAAGGCACTGCTACTTTGTGGATACTTCGGGGAACAGATAATCCTCTGGCAAAGGGAATTGGCTTTGTCGGCCACTTTGCCCAATTCTACAGTCTTATTTGTGTTCAGGCATCCCTGAGTCCTTGATTCAACAAACCTCAGAAAGCAACCAACTGCCCCTCAAACAATTTTAAAAAACAATGCATTTCCATCATGCCACTAAAAATTATTCCCATGCTGGGAACAAATAAGTTTGAGAAACCAATACCAGCAGAGAGCTGTTTTCAATAAACAGTTGTGATGATTGACTGCTTGCAGGCCAGAGAAGCAGCCCCTTTAGCTTTTCAGGAAGGGCACACCACATTGCTCACAGGCATTATAATTGGCCAAATTCCCAATCTTGATATAAATGCTTGCAAATCAAATGAAAACATTCACAAGCTTTGAAAGGAAAAGCAGTGAAAACTGTTACAATAAAATTCTTAGCCAGCCCTGTGGCTCAGGCTGCAAAAGGTTTTGAATCGCCAATTCTATAAGCAGATTCACTGCAGGCAGAAAAGAAAAAAATGCCAAGGAAGATATTTAGCTGAAAAAGGTGAGATGTAGAGCCAGAGTCTTCGTGCACTGGTTATGCAAAGAAAGGATATATTAAATAAAAAAAGAATTCACAAATGATTTTGGGAAATATCCGTGTTCTGTTTCCTATCAGGCTCTCTCACTTTTCCACCTGTTCCTATATAACTTCAAAGATTTACAATAATTATTTGCTGTAGACTAAAATTTTATTTGACTTTACTAGGGATGGAGTCATTACTGTAAAGCTATAGCAGGGTGAATGTCAGAACATTCATAAGCATCTCCAAAGCCAGAGGTGAACAGTTTCACACCTCCTGGGAAGGGAAAGGAGCATTTCAGAGAGGTTCGACAAAGCATGGACTCCTGTGATCCACCAGCAGAGCTGCTGAGAGCCTTTGCCATCTCAGCAAGCACCAGGAATGCGGGATTCTAAGCATTTGCCGGATGCATATTAAGGGTTTTGCAATAGCTGGCTACCAAATAAATAGCCACAGGGCACCAAGCTTTTCTTCTTATCTCAGCTTCACATACACCTGCCAGAACAGCTTCCCAGAGAAGGCAGTCATTTAAACCCGTCACTGATTTAATCTGGCCCTCCAGGGACAAGAGATCTCTGGTTCCAATCAAGTAATATTAATATACTTGAATTTGGTAACATCAACCAACATTCTAAGCATGGGATACATACTAACTGCAACCACCTTTAGACTCCGTTCTCCAAACCACTTCAAAACTACACTGCTAATGAAGACAAAAAGGATTTGCCTCATGTTCTTGACATCAGGATCTCAGCTTTTTAGCTCCCACATACAAAATATAATGGAGGAAAACCATGGCAATGTATTTCAGACCAAATGATACTGGGTTTCTCTGTCAGTATTGGGGGAAAAGAAAATAGGACTCCAATCACAGAACTAATTTTTCCCAAGCTATGCCCAAAACTATGCCTCTTTCCAAAACATACCAGGATCCTGAGTTCAAATTGTAAGTACAGCAGTATGTAACAGCAGAACCATTTCCTACAGAGTGTCAACTTCTACAGCTGATCCAATCTGGCAATAACTGGCATCACTACGATTGCTGCTGAAGTGACTACACTCAGCTCTCTGTGCAACAAGAAAAGACTCATCTTTCAAATACTCATAAAGAAGTCAAATTCCATTAAGGCTGAAGTCCCTGCCAAGGGAGATCTGTCTGCCCAAATCTCTCTTAATGCTTCCTCAAAAGTAATGACAGATGGGAAGATTTGTGCTCTTTTCCATTCCTGCATAATATGTCTGTTGTCACCCCCTTACAGAGAACAAAGTGAGAGAACAAAGAAGTATTATCTCTGTTTTAAAACAGGTAAATCAAAGTATGAAAAAAAAGAGAAAAAAAACGCTTGCATTATGAGACACAAATCACAGACCGAACCCTGGCTGTCTCACTCCAATTAAATACTCCAGTTTAGAGTGGGGATTTTGAGGCCTTTTTATACGGTTTTGTAATATCGGTGTGCAACAAAGAGGCTGGCTACAAAATTTGTATGAGGAGGGTATGCATGACCCTAAGAGTGGCTCCCCTCTTTCACATCTGCCCTTCGTGATGTCTGTGTGCGAAATTCAGACTGTACAAGACAAATAAAAGAGTTCTGGTGAGTGAGAGCAGCAGCAGAATGGATCAAAGTCCTATGTAACATGGTGGGGGTGTTAGCACAGTGGCTTTTTGGGGTGGAGATGCCAGAGTCTGGCCTGTCCTATTCTTTGTTCCAACTTTGACAAAAACACATTTCTCATCACAGGAAGCCTGAGAAGAATTTGCCCCTGGGAATGACAGAAGCTCCAGCTGGAAGAGGGCTCAGACAGGATTAGAGGCAGAACAAAAAGGTCAGGCTTTTCATCTGTGTGCAGTGGCACTTTCTGGTCTGAAGTATAAAAAGCAATTTTGCTATGGAAGGTTTCTGGAATGTCCACGACAAAATTGTGACTGAAGCCTATGGTCTGCTGTGGAGGTATCCTCAGTACTTTAATCAAATCATAATTGCATATCTCTGGCAATATCTGAGGTCACCAGTACCACACAGTAGCCTCACCAGCTGATACTACAGACGACAGCGGTTTCTGCCTGAGGTACAGCCCACAGGCAGGCACCCACAGCGAAACTCAAGACATTCACACTGCCCGTTTGGAAACCTCTAATTCTGACCTCCTCTAAAAGATCCCCTCTTCTTCTTCTAAGAAAATTCAGGTTTATGAAACATCTGAATCCACGTTCTACCCTTTCAGTGTTTTGGTGCTTTCATCCTCCTAAATATTTCCATCCTGTGGGGTCTCTCATTGCAGTTCTGCAGAAGAACTAATACCCAGCTGTGGTGTGAATCAGAGGCAGAAACAAAGCATCTAGCAACCAGTGTAACAAAGCTAAGGAGGAAGACAAACTGCACCAACAGGAAATGGTGATTCCTATTTCTCTGCAAGTGGATGTCAGATCAGCAAGGCTTTTCTAATCTTTTCTAATTAAGCAGAAATCCTGTAGCCACTTTGGATCAGTCAAAGAAGCCTAGGTGGGATCGCATGTCTCAGTTGGGTTGCTCCTCATTTTCTTTGTAAAAGGAGCAAGATTAGCTTTCTTTGGCTTTCTTGGACACCAAGCAGCTTTCATGGCATTTACCCCAGAAGCAGATACATGAGCCATTTACTCCTTCATTACCTCTTATCTCTGCCAGTTACCAGAATCTCTGCAGGAAGATGCAAGAACCCACGTGTTGGGCAGTTACAGAGCAGCTGGCCTGGGGAAAAACACCTTATCCCTAAGGATCCTTATCCCTAAGGACCTAGAACAAAAGTTGCATATCCTTTTGCAGAAGGCTGCACCATTGCTGAAATGGTTCTACTTTGGGATCAAACAGGTATAATGAACTCTTGAACTGTTAAAAGATATAAGAGACAAGATTGGAAGGCACTACCTCAGCGAGTTGATACTTGACATATACTCTGTCTAAATATTGAAGATTTACTCTTAAACCTGCAGTTTATTTAACTGTGAACATTTTAATTACCATTTATTTTCCTCTCCTAAAATCCTGTTAATAAGCTGGCCTCCACAATACTTAAAGCAGGCAAATCACATTGACTGTAAGAAAAAATATCATCAGTTTTAAGTACAGTGTCTTTCAGCATTACTTACTGTCCTTTCACTTGTCCACTACAATTAAAGAGAGTCATGGGTTTTGAGTTAAATGTTTTGCAGAATTCTTTTAATCCCATCCTCAGATATCCCATCTCTAAAAAGAACAGCACTGAATTCTACAAAACAAATAGTGCAGAGACACCAGTGTCCAGTGAGAGGAGGATTAGATGCTGAACTGATTTGCTGAAATATTTTCTATATTAATAAATACTGCAAGCATAGAGTTACCCCCTACAACTTCTGGGAAATATATATATAGGACTTGTCACAGCGAGGGCTACCTGCGAGGGAGCTACCTTCCTTGAACTTTTAACTCATCCTGTTTGGCCAGCCTTTTCACACTCTGAACCTCTAATACTCTTAAGCTATTGAGCGCCAGAATTAGTCACCAAGAGGGCTACAATCCAATAGGCAATAATTTCTGGAAACTCTCGTTTCTTAGCCCTCTCCAACACCCCTTCAAGACAGAACCGAGTGAACTCTCTCCTGTTCTCCCTAATCTTTCTTGGCTGAAAACTATGCCAGTTTCACCCTGTAAGCACCTGATATGAACAGAAGAACTGGGAGGGGGCAGAAAGCTCTTCATAGCTTCAGGGGAGTGGAGGTAAACAGAAAAATAGTATATAAGATGCTTTGAGACAGACTTCCCAAGTGCATAGATTCTGACAGGAGGGGTCTGGAAAAGAAAAAAAAGAAAAAAAAAAAAAAAGAGCTACTTCTTCAGGCTCCACCTTCAGAGCCTCACTTCATTGGAAGACAGCAAGGTACCAGTCTGCTGTAGCACTTACAGAAAGTTTCCTACCTACCCCAGCTGCATTCAGACTACCCGCAGTCAGCTGGAAGTTCTCTGTTGCTGTAAGCAAAAATGCCAGCAAGATCCACGGCTCAGCTAGCATGGCTCTGCATTGTCACTGCCTCTGTGGCCATCTACCCAGCGCTGCTGCAGAAGCCTCCTAAAAGGAGAACGATCAATGGGAACGGACAGTCCAGGATGACAGGCTGCTGCGATGAGATTAAGGAACTCAAATTGCAAGTAGCCAACTTGAGCCAAATGCTGCAGGAGCTGAGCAAGAAGCAGGAGGGCGACTGGGTGAACGTGGTGATGCAGGTGATGGAGCTGGAAGGGAACACCAAGCAGATGGAGTCCCGCCTCATCGATGCTGAGAGCAAATACTCTGAAATGAACAACCAGATAGATATCATGCAACTCCAGGCAGCTCAGACGGTCACACAAACTTCCGCTGGTAAGGAGGGAGTCACCAGGCTCCCAGATACACCTCTTAATGCCCAAAACGAACTAATGACTAGTCTTTAATGCTAGCGTGTCCCACTAATGTGATTAGCAAGTACGCATTATGAATACTTCTGCTTAAAGTACTTCTGTAGGCAGGTGATCCTGAGAAAACCAGTTTGAATTCATCTGTCAAAAGTCCAAAGATCCAGCTGTAGTTTAGTATCTGTATGTCTGTTATCAGGGAGGAAAAACCAAACAGGTACTGTATTTGTAGTGAGGAACTCAGTCTAATATTTTATCTTCTAAGCACTATGGTACGAATCCAAAAAGAAAGGGAGCTGGTTTCATCAGGGAATGGCTCTGGCAGTAATAACCTCCAAGTTTATAGTACTGACAGGGGACTAGAAGTTGGTAAAACAATTAGAAATGCTCTCCAAGCATTACTGGAGACTTGTATCTTTAATGACAATCTCTGAACCAGACTAAAAGAGCGATCCATTATTTGAATGATAATTCTCAGAAATTCAAGGCTGCAGATGATGCAAGATGCAAACTGTGATATAAGCTTGGCCAGAACACAGTTAAATTGTTCAAAATTCTCTCTTCCCTGAGGGAAAATTTCACTGCACACAGTGATTGCACAGGCCTGTACTTAACATGGAATGCAGGCACATTTTGTAGGTCAGCTACCTGTAAAGCCCCTTCTTCTAGAAGAAAGTGACATTCTTGTTCATATAACATGAAATTTACTGCAACAAGCTTAAACGTCCTTAAAAGAGACTGTGCTGTTGTCTGGGATGACTGGCTTTGCCAAAAGACTTTGTTTGGATTTTTTTTGTTAAATGCATAGGAAAAACTTCTCCATCTATTTACTAAATTCTTCTTAAAAAAGTTTCTCTTGGCTAGTTTTGACACACCACTGTTTACAGTGGGTCTTAAACAAAAATTTTACCATAACGTATCTCTTTGGAGCTGTAATAAAGGTTTGGAAAAAATACAATAATATACTGACTGGCCCAGAAGATATTTAAAACAGATGCATCTCACCTCACCAGGGAAGAGACATTTACTCTGTACTAAATTAAAAACTGTCAGAATGGATAAAGCCTTGCTTCGTTTATCTTCCTCGGAAGAATAGCCATGTGTTTTACGGTCTTCAAGCCTCTCCTGCACAGGGAGGAAAGGGGACTTGCAGAGACTGACAGATTGAGCACAGCTCAAAGCCATCATCTCTGTCACAGGCTCCAGTACAAAAAGTGCTGAGCAAATACACCTCATCCGCAACCCTGTGCAAGGACACTTATCAAAACAGGCACCTGGCAGCAGGCCCAGACGTTCTATCAGATAAGCCATATTATTTGGGGGTAGACAGCAAGTATCTATACCTTTTTGCCTTCTAGCACAGACACACAGAGTCACAATGTGAAGAGAATGCAGAGATGGCTCTTTGGATAGGAGAGGTTAAAAACCAAAAGCAAACCAAGTAGGAAAGAAAACATCACAGCCCCACTGTTACCACCGCTTTTTTCAATGCATGTGTAGATCAGAACTAAACCATTTCAGGAAAACATTAGACTTGTGGGGAGTCTTCTTCCCTTAATTACTCCTTGTACTACAAACTAAGATTTACAGAAACCGCACTTAAATAAGAGGGTTTTTTTGCTGTTCATATTCTTACTTTGTGGTTCTGATTCAAGTAGATGCCGTCTATGATTGCTCATCGCTTTACCAGAGGAACTACCGGATCTCCGGTGTTTACAAGCTGCCTCCTGATGAATTTCTGGGGAGTCCAGATCTGGAGGTAAGGATGTCAAGTACACAATATATATGACAAGTCTTTTATCTACCACAGAGATGAAAAAGAGCACATACTGAGTTATGACGCCCTCCACTTTGAATGTAGACAAACTTCAAGGAAGGAAAGAGCATATATTTAAGAGGGACTTAAACAATATAGGAATTTCTTCAAGCGAAATTTGGAGCAGCATCTCGTCCTGTGTTAAGAGAATTGAACCTTCCTAAGTTTACTGACAAATAAACACTACCTTTTTTCCTGTTCTAGGTGTTCTGTGACATGGAGACAGATGGAGGTGGCTGGACTGTCATCCAAAGACGTAAAGTTGGTTTGACATCTTTCAATAGGGACTGGAAACAATACAGGGAAGGATTTGGTAATATTCGGGGAGATTTCTGGCTGGGAAATGAAAATATCTACCGACTTTCAAGACGCCCCACTGTTCTGCGAGTGGAGTTGGAGGTAATTAATAAGCTCTCAATTTCAGCAGCAAAAGGGTTTTTGCACAAAGTGATTCTCTAGTGGCAGATACCATCTCCTATCTCTATAGGAGGCCCAAAGAATTTGCATGCTTTAATTACAAGAGAAGGATGGGCCTAGTGATACATTCAAGGACAAGACAGAATTATGTTATACAGCCCACAGAGTTAGTAGGACATCCTTCTGTCTGCACAGATTGTGTCTTAGGGAATGTTTGGGGCTCTAGAGAATCTTGTGGAACCCACTGCAGACAGAGATCAAACTGCTGACCTCAGATTTAAAGATTCACAGAGATGCCTCAAAGTTTTAGACATTCAGAGTTTTCTCCTTTTGCAGAACTTCCTTACAATCTGTGTACAAAAGAGTTTGCCCCAAGAGAGTATTAACCCAAAACAGTTTCTGTGGTCTACTAAAGGCTCATGTTTGACTTAGACTAGTTGACAGCTCATAAAATAGCTTTGAGGGATGGGATATGTTATAAAGGAAAAAAGTGAGCTGAAATACTTTATATCTAAAAGTCACTTTTCAGAAAGGAAGACAAAATCCTTGAGGCAGCACACTGAGATAAGGATGCTAAATGCAAGAGCTGTGCACCAGGTTTCCAAACATATTGTTTAATACCAGTGCATATAAGAGTTGGGAATATGAAACCAGAAAGTTTCTTTGTCTTAACAAAGATAAGTTTCTGCAGTCCGAGACAGAAAAACACTCTTGAAAAAATCTAAGACTGAGAAAAGATATATGACATACAGTGTATATAACCATAGATGGTGAAGTCTTTCCATAACCATTCTAACAGGACCTATTTCATTGTTCCATGGCAGGACTGGGAAGGTAACATACGTTACGCACAATATAAGCAATTCACCCTGAGCAATGAAATAAATAGCTACCGTCTTTTTGTGGGGAACTACACTGGCAACACGGGGCGTGATTCCCTGAGGTACCACAACAACACAGCCTTCAGCACGAAGGACAAGGACAATGACAAGTGCGTGGATGACTGTGCCCAGTTCCGTAAAGGTAAAACACACATAAATGTCTCCCTGTCCTGAGAGAGCTGCCTGGGTCATTTCAAGAGAGCTCAAGACTCCCTCTTTCCAAGTAATTAGTAAATAGCACCGGGATGGCAAATCAAGGGAGAGGTGATTAATTCTGGAATAGAGACTATCTCAGATGCTGATGCAATTCAGTGATGCAGGAAGTTATTCCTGTATATAAGGTTTTTATTTTTTTATTATATTTTTATGAGGTTTCAAGTTCTAGCATTAGGGACTTGTAATTATTCTCCTATATTATCCTACACGCACCTCAACATTCAGCCTGAATTCTAATCTTTATTCCTACTCTATTAAGAGCCTCTAATGAGGTTACTCTCTTCATTCAATTTATTTTCTTCATATGAGGTCTGTCACAAAGATAATTGTCTTCACTGTGTCTTGCCCTTTATTTTTCATTTCCCCGTTGTGCCCCCACAAGACATGCAAATAAGATTGTTGATATCAGTCTCAATAAAGTAATGCAGCTTATTTGCAGAGTCCAAAAACCTTTTAAATGCCTTAAGATGCCCTGCCTAAGAACCCAGATCCGTTTCCTATGCTAACTCTCAGAGACAGAAACACGTCAAGGAAATATTCTAAGAGGAAAGAGAAATAGACTGGAAAGCTACTGGACTAATTTGACAATATAACTGTAAAGCATTTATGTATTTAGTATCTATGTTAAGTTTTGAATTTACCTGCAATCCCAGCTATTAGGGCCACAGGCTCCAGGGATTAAATGCTGCATTCTGGTCACTCTCCTCAGGAAAGAGCAATAATTCTTATTATTAATACAAAACATACCTAATTTATGTAAATGGCTCACCAGGAATATATTAATTTGTTTTCTGAAAAGGTGGATATTGGTATAACTGCTGCACAGATTCCAATCTGAACGGGGTTTACTACCGCAAAGGAGAACACACCAAGAACATGGATGGCATCACCTGGTACGGATGGCACGGATCAACCTATTCATTGAAGAGAGTCGAGATGAAAATCCGGCCAGAGGATTTCAAACCGTAGAGGGAACCAATATTTGATTGTACAGCTACATGATGCCACTGCACAGAAGGTGGGCAACGGAGAGCTCAAAATCAGTCATATAATTATTCATTTCATCAAATATTTGCAACAGCTACGTACTGGCTACATACACACACAAACACCAAGGCACACTATGCACCAGCCACAGCCACTAGTGTTATCAGGGCTCAAACTTATTTCTTCCTCTTAAGACTCTTTCCAAAGGGAAAAAATACTGTGTTGGAATAGATTAGACAGAACACGCTTACAGCACCTTCAGAAAACCTACTGGTGTGTTTTTACTAGCATTGTGACTAGTGGGTTGCTTTAGTATTAACCAACTAGGCAGGGACTGAAAAAAAGCCTCCTGGTTGCCTTTCCCTCAGTGCCTAGAGTAAGCATTGCTGAGTAATGCCTTCCAAGAGGGACTCCAATCGCACACACAAAAGACATACTCATTTCAAACCAGAGGAATTGATCAGAAGTGTCCTTGATGCACCTTTCTTCAGTCTAGTAACTGGCTTACTTTCCAACAGAGGAAAAAAATGAAGCTCAAAATTTTTGGATTAATTAGTATTGTCCAAGTTTTCTCCTGAAGCTTTACTGCCATCTCCTGCTGCTGCCTCAAGTAAGAGCCCACAGGGGGCTGCACCCAGCAGACTAACTGTGGAAGAAGGATTTGTCTTACATACTCTGTGATGTTTATTCCTATCTACAGACCACCTAAAGGTTGATAAACTAGAAAGCAACTTTCTGAGCTGCCACCAAATTATGCTCAGGTTAGAATATAAGCATGCTTTAAGTCAGTAAGACTAAGAGAAAAGAGCAGATCAGCAAAAAGATCCAGATCCAGCCAAAAAACCTCAACTCCAACACTTAAAACCACTGTATCTACCAGCAAAACATTAGTACACACCAGAAAATTCATAAGGGCCAAAAGTTATTCAAATATAAGGGAATGTTTGCTACTGTACTGTGCCAAGGAATATTAAAATCTATTCTGAAAACTACCCCAATTACAAGTTACCTAGAGATGTTATTTCAAAGATCAGTATGTTTCTCCCTTACATAACACAGTGTTAAAAAAATACAGTTAAAGAGACTCCTCCTTTATCCATACTGTTGTTTGAATATGTTGGAAAAGATAGTTATAGTTAATATATCTATTTTTATTCTCCTTAAAGAGAGTTTGAATCTAATTTAAATTGTTCAGTCTTGTGTGAAATGGGAGATAAAGCCGTCTCGGGAATTGCCTTACATATGTTTGACGATTCACACTGTAAATTTCAACTGTGTGGAACTATAGTTGGAACTATTTTAACTGTGGTCTATAAAATGGATTTTTAAAGTTTTCTAAACTTTTTCATTTCTAATAAATTGTCTTCCCTTTTTAATCCTGCTTTACTTCAAGTCTTTGCTCCTTAACTTGTTTCTTGATACAAAAAGAAACAGCTGCCCAAGTGACTGAGGCTCGGAAAGGGAATACACCAAATTCTACCTTTTCCTCAGAAAAACAAGAGGGAACAAAAGGTGAAAGAATAGAAGAGGGAAAAAAAAAAAACAACCCCACAAAAAAGGACCTAGGAGGGCTGAGAAACTCACCGCATACAGACAAAGCTCAACCAAAATCAATTTGTCCATTTTAAATGGTAGAGTTAAAATTTCTGTGATATGAAACACATAGTTTAGTGCCAAATCCTGTGCAGGTATTTCAGACTGACATCTTTCTTGGTGACAAAGCTCAGGAAACAATACACTCTTGTTATAGTATCTTCTATTTGACATATGAAGAATGAGACCTATCTAAGCTAGATGGGCAGAATTTGATGAGAAAGTTTAATTAAGAATGTCAGCTTCTCTCTCATCTAACTTACAGTCACTCCATGACTTCCCATATTGAACTTGAAGGGTGAGAGGTGGAAATCAGAAGACTCCATTTTTTTGGCACAATTTCCCACAGTTTCTAACAGAATTTTAACCACATAACAGAAGGGCAGAACTCAGCAGAGAGGAGTGTACGACTGCAAGCTAGTCAGTAAGGCTACAACAGTGTCTTATGGCAGAGAGCGAAATACTAAGAATAGTCTAGATTCATCCTAACGGTATCCTAAATTGGGTACCAATGCAAGAGCAGAAGTGTCATCAGTTTTAGTCCTACCTGATGAGAGACTCTAGAATGGCCGGGGTGGGACCTTTCTGAAATTCCAGTTCTTTGTAGTGAAGGGCCTTGGCATACGCTCGGCATTTTGCAGCTCTTTCCCCAAGGAGGACAATGCCATTATCATCTCTCAAAGGCAGCGGACCCTGGGGAGAAGTGCATACATCAAAAACAGGATGAGTATAAAAAAAAAGAAGAAAGTTTGCATGGACTCTTCACACCCTTTCCGTAGACTAGACATCAGCCAGCTCGCCCACACTAGAAAAGAGCTGTCTAACTGCATCTCTACCTTGTCACTGTGTTCCATGAATTCTGCCAAGTTCAGCAGTGTCTGAGTGACTTCTGCAATGTCCTGAGAAGTCAGGGCCAATTCAATGCTTCGGATCAGCTCATCCTGCTGATCTTCATTCAGTTCAGACCAGCATGAAACGAAAGCAGCATTGAAGAGATCTCTGAGGAGGAAAATAAAAGAGAGTGAGAGGTGGGGATTCATTATGCATGAGAAAAAGCCTATTTGACAGTGAACTTGCCTTCTTATTCAGAGAAAGAGTGCTACAAATTACATTTATGTCTGCCTGCAATAAATAGTGATTAGGTTTTATAAAGCTGTACCAAATACTCAGCAAAACCTGGATTTTAAAAATATATAATAGGATGAGATACTACAATAGTAGAAATATTATCCTTTCACGCCCTAGCAAGTATTTTAGGCTAGAACAAACTCTTCATAGCAGCAAGGATGCTCTTCTCTTCTGCTATGAAGAACTAGGTCTAGTCTGTCTGAGATGACAAGTGAATGTAGTGAAAGAGATGGTCGTACGTTTCTCTGGACACACATGCTACATCACTTGTCTTTTCTGTGCTTCCTAAAGGACTGCAACAGCTGGAGTTTGCATTAGTGGCAAAGCTTGAGAAGGAGGAAAAGTGATGAAAAACAGATACAGTGATAGCCCTTGTCACCAACAGTACTGCGGAGAAATACTGTGGGATGGGGTTGAGATGAGTGGAGCATCCATGGGGGACACCAGCATTACCTCTGCCTGCCTAGGAATTGCTGACTTTTCAGCAAGTGTTTGCCCTTTTATTTCAAAAGCGATAAAACTAACATTAAGACAAAATTAAACCAAAATTAAACACTTCTCTAACAGCACTAGTCAGATTCATATGCACAGAGATGACAAGTGTATATCATCAATAACAGATAAACTGGCAACTGCTTACAGAAACTCACAAGTTTCTCCAGACATATGGGTTGCATAAGAAATAAAGCACTGTGACATACTCCACTCAGGCATTTTTATTCACCCACAGTAGAACCTTGAAACGATTTAACACTCTGCTGTTTTTCCAGCTTCGCTTTTATGTGCCTTATGTTATTCCTAGACTAATATACAGAATTCCACTGAAAGATTTTGTGCACACCATGGAGCAGCCAAGTGGGAAGGGTGGAAATGAAATCAAGTTGCCAGTTATTTGATTTGTCCCAAAGCAGGAACCATCTCTATTTATGGAACCTAAGAGCTTTTAAGTAACTTTCTTTTTCCTAATAATATCTGGCTTGCATCTGCAATTTCAAGTGATCTGAAAAAAACAGAATTACTCTACCGAGCCATGGGATTATATGCCTGAGCCAGGGCCCAGCATGAGCGCAAGGATGGTGAGGAGGAATCTTTCAGTAGCTCCAAACTCAGTCTTCTTAACCATTCCAACCAGTCATCTTTGGAAACTCTCCTTGCCGCTCCCCAGGCCTGCAGTAAAAAGCAAGACAATTCAACTACCAAATGACAATTCAACTAACCAAAAGCAGAAGAAATCCATCAGCAGGCAGCATTACTTCTTTACAGCTCCAAACCACATTGCTGAGATTCCCTTTACAATTCCCTGAAATCCATTACCGTTACCAGATAATCTGCAGTACTTCAGTCTCATTTCTAAGAAATCTTCCCTAAGCGTATTCCTGTCATGAAGAGCCAAGTATTTAACACGAATAATTCCTTCCTTACAAAAATACATCAAGAGCTGAAGCCACTGTTGAAACATCAGCTTAAAAATACTTAATGAGTTTAGAATTACCTTTTTAAGTCCAACATTTTCAAACCAATCCATCCCTCTACTGAGCTGACTGATACATGCATTAACTGTTCAAATTAACTAGCACTTAGCTGTTAAGTTCTATACTGGTTTCAAGAGAATATATCACTAAGATATAAGAGAAGTGGCTGATGAAAAAGGGCAGAGGCTCTGAAATAGATGTCTCTAGAAGCTAAAGATGATTCCTTGTGATCTAGGAAGTTTGGTTCATACTTCACACAACAAGAAAGTGTCAAGATTACTTCACAGCCATTAATAGGCTGGTAATTCAGCTGCTCCTATCTTTAAAGCTGCTTGGTGCCTTCTAATTTTAAAGAGAGTCTCAGAAGCTACTTTGACCTCAGTTTTGTACAGAACTGGAAACAGAAGAGAGTAAATAAATGTAGTTTAGAACCTTAGACGTGACACAACAGCTCCTCCCTTCAGTAGCAAACTCACGCTGTGCAGCGCTCCGGTCTCACCTTCTGCAGGTTGATGGTGCTAACATGCAATTTCTTCATGGGACCTGTTTCCACAGGACCACTGGCCAAGGTTTCTCCCTGGTTGCTTCTCAGCATTCGGTGCTGATAAATCAGGGGATCCTCTTCTTCATCAGCAAGAGTATAGCCCTACAATAAATGGCTTACAATGAAGATCACACCCACACATACAAAAGCAATGTTCTACAAGGCAAATAGGTGACAAAGGAGGCACTATCCAGCCTCCCAGCAAACAACTATGTTTCATTATAATGATTACACCTTATAAACCAGAGCACCTGAATGATATCCCTTTTCTATTCAAGGTAACTGTTAAGAAATTTTACCTCCTAATATTAAAAGCCAAAATAATCACCTTAAAACAAGCACTTTTTCCTGTTTGACTCACGAGTAAGCCGAGAACAGCAGACTACTGCTTGTTTCACACTAGTCAAATTGCAAAGGAGTTACTGAAGTTTTAAAATGTGGGACATACTACGGAAAATACTGAGATAACAAGGTCTCTTGAAGTCATGAAACTGCAGAAAAAATAGGGTAAATCCACATTTAAGAACTACTGAGAAAAAAGTAACGACACTGGCTACAAGTTTAAGTTCTTACCTAGAACTTACAGTGATTTTTATCTAAGAAATACCTGATACCAGTTGACAATAATTTTCTCAATGCAATCTCAAATTCTCCTTAACACACAAATACAGCAACAACCATTCTTCATTTTACAAGTAACTCAAAGGGAAGTTTCCAGCTACACCTGCTTCAAAATGAAAACATCCCCAAAGTGCCCTTATGCAAATAACTATGTACTTGTTAACTCACCTTTACAATTCTGCAGATAAGAACATCATAGCGTTGATGGTTAATTCTGTGTCGCACCAGAACTTTGTTCACCATTGGGATGAAAATCTGGTACTGTCAGGGGAATGCACCAAAAGCTAGTTACTCACTCTCACCAAGAGCAGTAAACTTCCACCTTTGTTTCATTGATCTTATAAGAAACCAATTCTGAAAGTTTGATTTCAATAACTCCTGATTCCAGCAACAACTAAGAGAAGAAAAATCTGGGGTTTTTTTTGTTTTTTTTTTTAAATTGAACAAGTGCATTACAAATATTCAACTTCAAAGCCTTGATCTTTGGGACAGTCCCTTCTTCTATGAGTTTACAAGCCTAAGAAGAATATTACCTTCTTTCCCAGCTGGAACACCAGAGAGGAGAGGGTGTCCATTGCGGTTGTTCGTAGCTCAGGGCTCTGATCTAGTGTTCGCACGATGGGATGAATAATCCGTGAAGCATAATCAGTGAAATCCAGGGACTCCGTCAAGCGATCCACTGTTTCTAGAGCAGCTCTAGAGTCAGAGCAGAAAGAAGGAAGGACTTATCTCTCACAGTATAAGACAGGAGAAATGAGATGTAAAAATACGTAAGTGATTCATGCCCAGTCCTCCAAGGCATCAACAGTTATAGGAAAAACAATTCACCACAACGTCATTAATGCAGCTAGTATGTGTAGGACAGCTTGCAAGCTGCACTGGTAAAATACTGGCAGGTGAGAATCAGGAAGTAATAGTCTATGCCCAAGAAAAGCTAGTAACAGTGCTGTGATGCCAAAAATACCCTTCCATAGGGGTTTAATACAGAGAAAGCTCATGTAAGGAACCAAGCTGTATTTCATTCTAGATGTGGCTAGGGCAGCCACTGCAGAACTTGGATGTCACAGCCAAAAAAAGAGGCTGCAAAGCCACCAACACTTACTTGCGAGCCACCACTGGGACATCTGGGGCATCAAATAGCTTTACAATGGGAGGTAGTAACAAATGAAGGTAGTCATCCAAGTTAGCTCCAAAGAGCTGGATCGCATTCAGTAGCTGAAAGGGAAAAATGACCCAATGTGACTCAAAGTCATGAAAGAGATGCATTTAAAATAAGTCAGTATCCAGTGAAAAGTTGCTTCAATCCTGCATTTTAAACAAAAGTACTGTCTGCATCGTTCCACATCAAGCCAGTGCTGAATTGCACCTATCCCATTTGCCTGCAACACACAAGTGACAGAAGCCCTGCCTTAGCGATACCCAAATCAACCCATCTGCGGCAGAGTCCCACTCACCTTGACAGAGACGATGCGACCCTGACTGTTGTCATGCATGAAGACCCGTAACATGTGAGGAATGAGCTGAGGCAGATAAAGTTTGAATTCGCCTCCTAGAGCTACCACAATTTGCTCAATAAGTAGGATAATTGTGCTCTGTATGGAGTTGTTCATGACCCAGAAGTCCTAGAGAAGAAAAAAAAATGGGAAAAAATTAAACAGTTCAACTGAGCTGTACCAATTACAAGACAGTCTCTAGATAAAGTCAAGATTGCAGGGAAGGACTATACTTCCCTTACAGACTAATATAAATTGGCAGTTTTGGTCTGTTTTTAAACCACTCTGTGCCTTCAGTATATTTATAGCTGTTAAAAAACAACCTCAAGGCAACTGCTTTTTCGTATTCCTAAGTGTTTGCAAACAGTAAGTGAAAATGAAGTGAAATGCCACCTATTTATGAACTCCAAACACCTCTTGCTAAAACTATGTTTCTGAAAGTACTAAGTGCGCAAGATCCAAGTGCTCAAAAGAACTCAGGCATGAGCAGAATCTAGGAGCTGCTCCTACTGCAGTTACTAGTAATAACGTATATTGTTGTTTCAAATATACGTTATTTCAAAATACAATTATTACTTCAAATACATGGAATTCTGCACTTCATATGAGTTTAGGAAGTAATTGATACAATCAATGATGACAGAAACACTATCCACTTTCTCCGACAACAAAATTCTGGCTTAAAGACTGTACTCACTCTCATCAGGGTGACAATTTCATCCATGTAGGGTCGAATATGACTTCTGACAAAGGACACCAACATCCCTAGCTGCTGGAACAGGAACTGGAGGGAAGAAATGCGTAGTGATCCATGTAGCTTATTCAAACGTCAACACAACACCGGGCAGATGGCATTTCACAGGCCAATTGCAAGCTCATTTACCAAACAAATAGCATGCATAGCTCCTATACGCTAAAAATCTGGGGCTAAATTCTTGGCAGCTTCAGCTCAGTGGTTTGGGGAGTATGTGTATGTGAGGGGATGTTTTGGGGGTGGTTTTTTTTTTGCTTGTTTTTTTCCCCCCACCCCAACTTGCATCAAAAATTTTATGAGCTCAAAGCCTCAGATAGTCAAACATACAAATAAAGGTTTGTAATGTGTCAGCAATTTTAGTGTCTGAACTAATACCTCAACTACAGGGTTTTGTAATTTAGGTTTGAAGGATGCTGCCAAAAATGTAGCCCCTAATCTTTTCCCTCTGGCTGTAAACCAAACCAGTACACTAAGATACTCTTTCTATACTCTTTCCCATCCCCACCAAGATATGTTGGTGAAAAGTTACTGGGGAAGAGAGTTTGGTCCTTGACAGAAATATCACATTTTTGGAAGTACCATAGAAGAATTTTGACTGAGACAATTTTATTTGCCATAAACTAAATAATATATAGACTATGACAGTTTTGCAATTCCTCTTGCTCCAATACAATCTTAACACTCACACATGACAATGAATTTACATTTAAGATAGGTAGGAAATAAAGTGGGTTAAATCACTTTGTCCACAAAATAAACGTATAGAGTCTTTTTTCCTCCAGGAAAATGGGAAAATGTAAGTTATCATGTATTAAATTTGATTTCTTCATGCAGTATTTGAAGATTATAGTGACAAAATACAAAATGGAGCTCAGAAAAAGAGGTAATAGATTTTTGTGAAAACTAATAAGAAAGAACATCAGCTACTTTAGTGAAAGCAGTACACGTACATTTACCAAAAATGAACCCTGAGCTCCTGTACTGTGCCTTTTTTGGTGCCGTGAGAGGATGCTTACATAGAGGACAAGGACCTGCCTTCCTTTAGGCTTTAGTGTCACGCGTACCCACCTCAGCTCTTCTCCCCAGTACACTTTCACCATCTTCTTTTACCTGAAAATTTTTAAACAGAGTGTGCACAACTGCATAGCTTTCAAGCAAATTAGATCAGTCAGGTCTAGGAGTTCAGCCAACCCAGGCGTGTGAGGCGTTTTCTTTCCAATCTGAGTAGTAGTTCAGTCTGGGAGAAAACAGCGGTTCTATAGCAGGGTTGGGATTCTGCTAAGGGAGCACCCATCCCACCTATAAAACACAGTACCAGTAACTAGTCCAAACGGCCCTTCCCACCCCAGAGATTTCAGCCGCCTGAGGAAAAGCCTTGGCAAACAGGAGCTGTCTCTGGTGAGGTGAACCTTAAGCCCATTAATATCTTCACACAATTCTCATTTCCTTCTAAAACTGTAACTTAAGTGGGAAGAGAAAGCACTGCTGTGGAATCACCACCCACACTGCTCTGAATGTTAGCAGACTGTAGCAAATTGAATTTTCCTTCTCACAGATGAGCCAGAGTACATGGTTGCATCAGAAATTTAAATAGTCTACCTCTGTTATTTAACAATACTGTTTGCAACAGTACATTAGGGTAGAGATCACTGAAAGCTCTGGAAGCTGCACAGGCTGTTTTCCTGAACAAGACCAGCTTGAAAAAAAAAAACCAGCATCAAATATTGACCTTCTAAGGATTATGCTCAGAAGCAGCTGTTTCAATAAGAAGCAGAAAAAAAAACATTTCCATTGAATATTCTACCAAATGCTCACAGGAAAGAAGAAGCAGAGCTGAACCTCACTTCTGCAGCATGCTTGGCAGCAACACATAGCACAGCAATGCCCAAAGCCAGTCGCATTCTCTTTTAAATAATGGATCCTTATTTTAAGGCAGTGAAATGGGAAAGGAAGGAGGAGTGGTCCCTGGTACACTCACCTCTCGGATGGCACCATCACAAACCCGTATTACGTTAAGGAATGTTGGCATGACCTGGGGCAGGAACTGCACACACTTCAGCCCAAGAGATTTGAAAATAAAGGTGATGGCCTGAACTACCATAGTGTGGTGTTGGGACAAGGACTGGTCTCGGAAAATTCTCATCAGTGCCACCATAGAGACAGCTGGATAGAACTCATCCAAAGGGAGGTTTCCCATGTTCACCAGCATCTCACTGGTACTGTAGTCCGCTAGGAGAGAGAAGGCAGGGTCACAAGCTACATATTAAATGGTCTTGAAGCACCCTAGTATTAGGTGCATTCAGGAGCACCCAAGTATTAGATGAAAAAATGTACACTAATAATTTGTTAAGAAGAGGAGAGAAACCGGTAACAACAAAACGAAAAACAACAACATAAAATATCATGACGTGTTTGTAGATTATACAGCTATTCATTTGAAATAAATTCAGATGCTTACAAGAATCCTGGCTGGATTTGGACTCTGAGAGGCTGACAGCTGAAGCATCTCGTGACTGATCAATCATGCCAATGTTCACTTTGTGTTTGTAAGGGTCCAAAGCACCCAGCAACCCCAACACACGAATAGCCTGATAAGACAAAGAAAAGTCATCAGAACTTCATCACCAGGGCAAAAGTCAGTACATGAATCCACATGCTTGGGAAGGTCCTGAGGCTTAGAGAGAAGATCTAGAACTAAAGTGACTGCCTGGAAAAACCATCAATGCTTTCCATTAAATGGCTGGAGGCCATTTCACTGGCTGAACACACTCACCCTTTTAATTCTGCTTATTGTATTTCCATCAGCCACAGCAATGATCTTTCCCCTCCCTTACCGCCCCTCCCTCCTCCCTCCCAAATCCAGGCAGACACATTTATTTGACAGCTTTCTGTCCCCAAAAAACTTTTAGAACTGGTTGTGAGATAGCGTTATGTTCGTACCTCTCTACGGGTGCCCTGATTCTGCTCAGTCTTCAGGAAGTTCAGAAGCACCTCCAGCAAAGTTGGGTATTTCCTGTATGGTTCCACCACATAACCAGTGCTGGCCACAAGCTGCCCCAGTGTCCAAAGAGCCACCTGGAAAGATCAAGCCCAGAGAAGATTAGTTTTGACCAGGGAATTTATTATGTCTCCTGATCCATCAGTCATTCAACTTCTGCAAAGTTTCTTTTGAACATTTTAGGATCACGCTGCAAACTACAGTCCATGGTTTGAAAGACTCTTTAAAGAGCATTTTTTAATAAGCAATAGTAAAGTGATAATCAGCAATTTGTTAGACTCTGATTGCCATAACTGCCCTCACTCAGAGATACTGAATTCAATGCCTGTTTGAATTGTAAAGTCCAAGCCTTCCAATAAAAAGTGTTTCATTTTTTTTCTTGATCCTTTTCCTTTCGCAATTTTGTGCTATGTCACAACAGAGGCACTGCAATCCCTGACCTGTGCCACAAATGTGACTGTACACTCCACAAGAGAGACTTGAGTGACATAATGGTTGATTTTAGCAGCTATGATGGGACACACAGATATTTTGTTACAGCTTTGGTCACATCACATGGCAAATTTAGTGCAATTGTCAAACACTCACTTGTCTTTTAGCCAGCAGGGAGGAGTCCTGTAGCATGTCCATAATGATAATGAAGAGTTCATCCACCCACTTCCTCATCTCCAGCCCACTGACCTATTGAAAGACAAAAATCAAAGTCCTTCATCTAGCATTGCCAAAAGCTTAACAGCTGACAAGCATGGCAAAGAGGTACCTGCAGTATCCTTACCTGTGCAAGCTCCCCTATGGTAGCTAGGACATTATTAATCACCCCTGGATTTGGATCTGGATCAGGATCTTTCAGTTTCACAATTAGCGCCTGGTGGGTGACAGAGGAACAAATTCGAATGTATTCGGAAGACTCCTTTCTGTATACGCAGCACTCAAAATTATCTTTCCTTGTGTTTATACTGAAATAGATTCCATACAGGCTCATCTTGCCTGGTGAGCATTTCAAAAGTAAATAAAACTTTAATTTCACAAAGTTTATGCAAATCCAGAATCAAGTTAGGCTAGTGTCACACACATGCATTACTGTAGGTAACATCCACACCAATCTGAATTTTTCCTGCTATGATGAAGCAAATGAACTGCAGGTCCTGACAGTTACATATCCACGCGTGGTATCATCTCACTCCAAAGTCACCAGGAAACATACAGAGACTCTACCTTAAGAATAGGCTCCATATACGGACGAATGAGGCGGGGAGCGTTAGAAACCAGGTGACCCAACATCCTGGCACTTTGCTCTTTAATCCTGCCAACACCACTGTGTTCCAGCTCTGTTAGAATCTGCAGAAAAGACAACGGAAGCATGAGAACAAGGAAAATAAAGGTAGGCAAAAATTCTTTGGATTTCCTGCTCCCCTGTCCAATGACAGCATAAAGAAAAAGCAGCCTCAGCACTTGTAAAGGGTGTTCTACATTTACATCTATCCAGTCATTTAAGTCTAAATGAAGCTAAAGTTAATTAGCACAAAACTAAATAGATGGCTCCAAAGCCATCTATGTTTATGAAGTGGTGCCATCCATTCACTTAAAAGCAGCACAGAACGCTCTTCCTCAATACAGATGGAAACACTCCAGCATGATGAATGTGGGGTGAAATAATAACTGCTATCCTCTCCTTTCTGACACATCTTTACAGCTTCAGTCCAAACATTTATCACTAAAATGACTTCCTGAAACCTACTAAGCTAGGTAATAAGTATTTTCCAAAAGGGAGATTTTCCTCCACTCTCCCACACATCCACTACAGGTAGATAGCCCAGTTCTTTAAGCACCATCTTAATCTCAATAGCAAGTGCTCTATTTTCACTGCAGGCATCCCTCCTCATTACCTGGATTAACATCTTGCGCAGGAAAGGCATGACAAAAGCAGGGTTCATGCTGCTCAGGCGACCCACAGTACAGATGGCCAGCTCTCGGATTTCAAATACTTGATCATTCAGGGCCACAAAAAGAGCTTGCAAATTTTCCGCCTGGGCAAGGTGAGCATCAAATCGCTCATCCAGAGAAGCCAAGACGCAGAAACGTATATCAGGGTCTGTAAGAACACTGTAAGTTACCATATTGCAACTGAAAGGTTGCAATCAAGTGAAAAAAAAATATAAATCAAGTAGGAAGATCAAATAGAAGGGACCAATCCCTTCCCAAACAACGAATTTGAAGGCCACAAGACAGAACAACAGCAAAAGAAGTCTCAGGACTCTACCCAGTTCAAAGGAATACCAAGGGCACAGTTTGCTATTTTGCACTAGCATTCTATTAATGCCTCAAAAATCAACGTCTGGGAAGAGAAATTGGGAGACCTTTTTAATTTATAAAGAATAACAGCTTAAGTTAGTGGCAAACGCATTCAAATTTTGCCACAACCTTCATAACATCACCTACTCACATGCTAACATTAACACATGGTAGGAGAACCCTTTTCTCTGAACCCCACACTGACCTGGGTCAGTTATTCCAACCACAAGCAGTTTGCTGAGAACATCAGCCACAACCTGCACTGCCGTCTGACTGACCACATGGGCATGACCACTGATCAAGTGGATGGAAGGTGTGAGCAAGCGAGAGCAAGTGCGGGCTGCTTCCATCCGGATCTCCTTGTGTTCGCTGTTCAGAAAGTGGTCTGCACAGTGCCGAACAAACTGAGTCAGAGAATGGCCTAGAAAGAAGAAGATGGAGAGTTTAAACACAGGTTTACACCTCAATTACTGGTCTTAACTAGGGAAAAGAGGAGTTTAAAGACAGTGGTCTCGGGGTTTTCCTGCTACGTGTACTCTACTCCAATGCAGCAATGTTTATATCCCATATATCCCTTGGCCCCCTGCTTCCTTATTTCATCTTACCTTCAAACTCAAAGCTACCCAGCGTTCGAAGAGCAAGGGTGATGCTACCCACGTCGCTGGCCTCTGGGATGTTGGTGAGACTCGGGGAGGCGAGCTGGTGGGCAAGGCCCTTCGGCATGCCTGGATGTCGCAGGGGCTTGTGCATTAGAACAAGGGAGAGCATTTTCAGCAGCCCATCCTGGATATCCTTCTTCAGCTGAGGGATCTGGCGACTCAAGTCGTACAGCACCGCTGTTAGAGCAGGGCTGAGAGAAAGAACCAGGCGGTGAGTTATTAGAACAGAAACGATTTCACCTTTTTGTTAATGACTGTGCCCATCAGAAGATAACTGTGGGCATTCTCACATCACAGCAACACCTTCCAGCAGAGCACAGGGATCCTTGTGTGAAGTCAGGCACATGAGAGGACCTTCTTGTATGAACTTGGTGAGGAAACTGCCACGACTGATACACATTGCTACATTAGCCAATATTGCTAGAATACTGTTACAAATCTAAGTGATTCCTTGTACTTGTGCTTTTTAGACACAAAATGAACTAAGTCCTCTTCCAGATGGCAACATTAATCTAAAAAGCTTGTGCTACCTGGATACTTTTCTCTGTATTCACCCATCTAACAGCTTCATGAGCTACGAAATTTTCAATAGGAACTGTCAGGTGAAAGAATTTGGAGCAAATACTCAGTGCTTCAGTTCTCCTTCCCTACCAATTTGATACGGCAGAAATCTGCTGCCCTTCAAAGGCTTTCTAAATTTTTGCATGCTGTTGCCAGATGTGCTTGAGTAATGGAAAGTAAAGGAGATTGCTTTTGAATTCACTGGCTGTTCTACAAAGCAATTTCTTCACACAGAGAACCAAGTTCTTAAGTAACTCAACAGACACATTAACACTTAAAACGTATTCTTCTGAAACTGCTATACTCATCTTCTGAAAGATCATTTAAAAGCAATAATCTTTCTCAAGCTGAAGAGTTTCAAGGTCTCATTCTGTATGGACAACAATGCCATCCAGTGGCTAACAGAAAAATATGCTCCCATGGCTTGTACATACCTCAGGCCCACCGCCAGCATAGGTTCCAAAAGCTCTTTGATGTCCTGCTGGATACTGGGTCCCATGGCTCGTGCCAACATACTAATGCAGGTGAAGACTGTGGCATCAACCTGCACAGACTTCTGCCTCCTGGAAAGGGACCACATAGAAGTTCATTAAGTGGAGCTACTATTTTTCAAACATCTTTCCTCATCCCACCTCACCTCCGTGTTATCAGTCTTACAGAAATACCTCGGATTTTAATAAAACAATTTCATGCCACATCACAAAAACTATACAAAGAAGAGGCGTTTCAGTTTCTTCCTCTAACCCTCACATACTTACTTGTGGGCAAAGTCCTTTGGTGGCAGAGCTGCTTTTATGATTTCAAGGACTTTTGGCAGGTAGGCTTGAAACTCAGACCTCACAGCCACAGAAAGCAAACCCAAGGCCTGGAAGGCTGCTGTTCGCTCCTTCTCCTTCTTCACACAGCTGAGAACATGATTCATGGTGTCTGGAAGATACTGATCAGCTGCCCAAAAGAGAGAGCAATACAGATATTGGAACTCATTTAAGTTTATACATTTTGCAACTAAACCTTTACAAGTATAAAACTAGGGAACAGAGCCATATCAAGTTTGCTGACATGAGCAGTAGCAAACACTTCACCATATAATAAAATTTTCAAAGCGCAGAGGGCTTTCTTTTAACAACAACAACAAAGTCACCAAAATAAAAGATCCAAGCACCTTGTTTTTATAATGATCAATTGGAAATATAGAATAATAACACAAAGTTGTTCCAAGGAACTTAAAGCAGCTTGGTGACTTGCCTCCAACTCTGACACTCTCCTAGGCTTGCTCGATAAATCAATTGAATTGATTACAACCAGCAGGTATTCCCCATTTTTAGTTGATATTTCCAGGCACTTGCAACAGAGAAAAAGGGCAACAAATCTGTTGATAATATTCGGAATACATTGAGTAGGAGCAACAGAGCAGAGTTCAACCCTGTCTGACATACCGAGGAAAAAAAAAAACCACTTAAAAAAGGAGGTTCTATCTCTTATGATCACAGAACTCAGACACAAGTTTTCAATACATTTTCTCCATGAGAGCAACACTTTGGCATCAGATATCAAGTTACACTTCTTCAGAAAAAAAAAAAAAAAAAAAGACTGTCCTCCCACAAAGGAATTCACTCATCTTACAAGCACCACATTTGTACTGCTGCATTGCCTGCACAAGCTCATCTGGACCAAAAAGAGCTGGATAACTTCCAGCCCAATTTCAGCAACACTTCTAACATCCAATTGTCTGCCTTGTCACCTGTGAACGCTGAAGGACGGAAAGCTGCCAGCCGTGGTAGCAGATTGAGAACCGTCATCTGGATCAAAGAATTTTTGCTGGTTCTGCACTTGAGAACCCACTGGCACACCTGAAAGGAGACAGATTTGGCTTTGAAAGATGGCCATTGGCAGTAACACAAAAATGTTTACTACCTGGATGCTTTAAGGCATTCTACTGACATTTGGCTTCAGAGTTAATCAGAAAGACAGATAATTAACACTGCTTCCAAAGAAAGTAAATCACTTGCTCAAAGAATGAAAAAGCCAGGATACATTTAATTAATGAGTTTTGATGCCTCATTCAATAGTAGGCAGTATTGCTTCCTAAGTAAGGACACAGAGAACAACTGCTCTACAAGAACTGGTGTTGTAAACTTTGATAGACAATTTGAAGACCAAACACTTACTTGATCAAACTTCTCTTCCATTAGATCCCTGCAGCATCGACTTTCTACCAATGTAGACTTTGCTGGGACAGGGGAGGTTGCGAAACCCATGATTCCTTGGTGGGCACTGTACCCCAGAAGACCAGCCAAAGCATTTGACTGAGAGGGCTGAAGAGATTGGAAGCTAGTGAAAGGAGTGATGTGGCGAGGTTTGGTACTGAAGCCCATCAGGTCTTTGCAGTACTTGTCATGCACAAGCTGCTGCTGAGTGATCTCTTCCATCTCCTCTCTAAGGCGCTGGACAAAGTAGAAAAACATGTGTAAATTGGATTTTTTTAATAAAAAAAGGAAAAGTAGCTGAATAACAGATTCCCAACATAAATCTCCTAAGCAGCATCTTGTATAATTGATATCCAAGTGGCTGTAAAACATCAACTAAACAAAATCCAGGAAACGTACAAAGATTCCTCATTCTATATATAAATGTTTTTTATTGTAATTAATCTAGTTAAAAGCATATTCCTTCAGAGCTTAATATCTACTCAGCCCAAACTTGTCGCTGTTATTTCTCTAACGCACTTCAATTTGTAAAAATCAATGCTCTGACTCCACGTTCTGATGACTTTTCAGCCCAACAACCCCATTTCAAACACAAATGGAGTATTTCCAAAGACTGATTATCATAGAATGGCTAGAGTTGGCAGGGACCTTAAAGATCACTGAATTCGAACCCCCCTGCCGCGGGCAGGGACACCTCCCACTAGACCAGGCTGCTCAATGTGTAGCTACTCGGCAATCTTGCAACCAAAAGCCATAGTCCCCATCTTGTTCAGTTGCTCACCTCTCCCTCCATACTGCTTATTCTCACTAGCTCATTGAGGATCAGTAAGGCACCATGAATTCGGTCATCACGGTTCATTCCTTTCTCTTTGGCCAAAGTCTCATCAAAGCCCTTCTCAGCCTCTTCATATGTATGCTTGAGGGAAAAGAAAAAAAATAGAAATCTCGGTGATCATGGGGAAACAAAGCCTGTGGAAATAAAGTAGTACTTTCAGACAAGTGTTACTGATGTCCTGTAATTTTCCAAGAGTAGCTATAAACCTCAAATGAGTAATAACAGAGTATAACACCACAAATTTCAGATTCACCCAGAAGCTGTGGACTCTGCTGCAGAGCATTTTCAACAGCACTAATCAAACAGCCAGTCAACCATGTCGTGGTATAAACTTCATCAACATCTGTATCACATAGTTGACTATGAAGAATCCAAGTTCACAACATTTGACTGCACTGTTCAAACCATATTTGATATTATGAAGCTTGAGTTCATGTGACAATAGCAGCCAAGTTAAGGTTCAGAGAAAAGAATCCTTTTTCACTCATGTTTTATCTACACTAATAAAACTATCTGCTAATAAGAGATGACATTAGATAGCTGATTGTAAAACTAGGTCAGGCTCAACAGCTGAAAATGAGCTGCAGAGTGAGCAATGGATTCTTGATGGAGTTAAGTCTCTTTCTTTTACAGGTGCTAAAGGAACTACACATTTTATAAGCCATTATATTTTCAACCCTTTCAAGGGAAGGCAGTTTTCTACCGACAATCAGACACATTGACAGAAGTGAAACAGTTTCTTAGCCTAGACAGCTCTTCTAAAAACTGGCACTTGGATCATTTGCATTGAGTTACGAGGAGCTGCTTCAAAACAAAGTTATTTTCTTACTCTGTACCACTGGGGCTTCTGCATCTCTTTTGGCTCCCGTTGAGTGGTGAGGATAAGGCAGGCTCTTAAGGCAGAAACAGCTCCTTCTCGGATGGCCTGTTTGGGATCCCACACAGCCACAAATATATTGTCAAAGAATGGCTGCACTTGTTGGAAGAAGAAGGTAGGTACGCTGATTGCCAGCTCACGCAGGACAAGAACCTGGAGGTGGGGGCAGAGAAACAGTAATAATCTGTGAGGATGAGCACCCATAAACAAACCTCGTAATTTCTAGACCATAGTACAATTTATTTAGACTTTCAATGTCTGTGAGCCTGAGCTGCTCCCAGCTCCATAGCTATGGAGCTCCCAGCTCCATAATTTTACAGTTCCCAGTACAATGGCGTCTCAATCTTTAGGCACTGAGCCAAGGTAGAAGCAATGAAGCAATACTATATTTGCCATAAGAGCATCAGATTCTCAGACATGGACTGGCAGCCATTTTAATCCTGACCAGAGCTTCTCCACAGCTTCCTGTGCACATCTCCTATCACTGTTAACTACTCCTAACCGTGAAGACAAATGGGTGAAGACAAATAAAAGATCACTTACAGCAGCATGTCTTCGACCTTCATTCCTGTCAGCTCCCAGCCATTCCAGAGCTCGTTTCACCTCAAACTCCACATACTCAGCTGTGAAGGTGTCACCAGCCATCGCAAGCCGCCCAATAGCCTTGGAAGCCATCTCCATTACAACAGGGTCATTGGATGGCAAGAGGTTCCTCAAGTAGTTGGCAAACCTGCCGATACGGGTGGCGTTACCTCCTTCAACACCAATAAGGCTTGCTGTAGAGAAAGAGAGTAATGCTGTAGGTTATCCTTAAGAGTCAGCATGTCAGACAGTAGGTTATCCCTGGATGAGTGTTAGTATTCCCTATACATTCCTTAAAGATTCTCATTAGGTCCTCCTAATCTGCAAATCCACAGAAAGAAAAAATAAAATAATCAAGCAGTAGGAAAGGGGCACCATTCTTTTGAGCCTGAACTTGTTAAGTGGGCAGAAAAACATAACCAGTAGATTCACAGATTTTCCCCATTTTTAGTTTAAAAAGAGAGAAAAAAAATCCACCCTGGGATCACAGACCCATTCCCAATAGAAAGGCATCCATCAACATGCAACTACTACTGCTGCTCTGCCTCAGTAGAGAGGTCAACAACTGAACAGACTAAGGAAATTGCTCTTCCCCTCAGCCCTAGAGATGGTCTCTCCTGGCCAAGGTGGAGGCCCCTAGGCAGGCTGGTGCCTGGGTTGTACCTGCTCTGTAGATAAAGAGGCCATTGGTGTCCAGGGTTGTCAAGCTGGCACCTTTCAACAGCACTAAATTCACAGAAACAATTTTAAAGTGATACTGTCAGCTGAAAATCAGATGTTGTCAACAAAGATTTCTCTAGCTAAGGGACTTCTGCTATCTTCAGACATGTTGGGATGGGATTATTATGTCTGTGAGTCTAAACCATAAGAACCTCCTGTTTCATTATTAAAAAAGTGACTGGTACAATACAAGGCTACTTGTTTGGAAGGCAAAGTATTTATGCAAGTTGATTTCCCTACAAATTAAGATGCAGGCAGCTCATCACAGCGAAAGCACAACCACACCAACTGATGGAGCAGCTGATCAAAATCAAAGCAGAAGCTATGTGAGCCCCTCACAGGGATGGGAGCTGCTGTCATTGAGCCAGGTAAATTTAAATAACAAGAATCAATCTCCTCAGAAAGAAGAGAGTTGAGAAATTCAGCCTACCCTAATACATATAAATGGACAGTACAAACTGTTTTCAGCTGAGCTTAAAACAGAATTTTCACATGCTCAGCACTCACATTTGATGCTTGACTCTGGGAAGAGCTCAGGGCCCATTAAGTTTTCAGCTTCTCTCAGCACTCAGCAGCTCCCATGCTGACACTTCCAGACAGATTTTCAGAGCCCAGCAACTAGCATGCACCCAGCGTACTGAGCAGTCAGATATATGGCCACGATTATAAAAGCTCACTCCTTTTTAAAATCTGTCCCTGAAGGCACATGCATGAAGAAAGAACTCACCAGAGGCATTAAGCACTTTCACTCACCTATAGCCAGAATGCCACCCTTCCTTTCATTTGCATCAGAGCTAGAGACCAGCTCAAATATGTGATGGTTCAGCTGATCATAAAACCTGGTAGATTCTTCCTGACTCATCTGCAAAAAGCAAAAAGTTCAAATCAACTTTTAGCATTCTTTCCTTCCTGCCTGCCCTCAACATCTCCATAAAGACAATGCTTCCTAGATCACTTAAATAGAAAGAAATTAAATCAACCATACGTTACAAACACAAAATAGAATGTCTTCTTTATGCCCTAGATATGTAAAGTATATTTATTCTGGTACTTAATCACCCATCTGTGTCAAAAACTCACTCATCTTTCCTACAAGCTGGGACAAAGGTAACCTCTCTGTTATGCCCCATCTCCTCTCCAATATGGCTTCCATACTTCCAAAATCTCCACCCTCAAAGTACACAGCCCCTGCCCCAGACTCATAAGATAAACAGGGATAAATAACTTCATTTGCGGCACTCACTTCACGGAGCTCCATGGTGACATAATGCTGCAAGTCCTTGGCAGCTTTCGCCCTCGTCTCTTCACTGCGACTCTTCAAGCCATTGGCAAATTGTTGGAGAATGGAGACAGTGCCCGACATGATGGCGGTATGTTGGGGCTCGGGGGCATCAAGTCCTGTAAAATCTTCAGGGAGACAACTTTTTTTTACTGCTTTCAGCTACTGAAATCACTGAGCTTATTTCTTAATGCTACTCCTGCTGCCTGTTTCCAAAACATACACCCCATTGCATGCAAGAATACTGTGCTAGTAGAACATAAAATTACAATTAACAGCTGTATTCCTTACAACCCTGTGATAAAAGTGTATTGCCACATAATATCCCCACCTATTTGCTCTCTCGTTCCTCAAATACCAAAATACGCTCCAGTAGGTCAGGTGCCTGACCCCACTGTGATCTAATGCTAAATCAAATGTCGTGCAATAGCTGAAAAATAGCAGGATTAGATAAGGGGTTACAATTACCCTATAATAATTAGGCACAATCATCCCCATGATTATATCATCATATCTGACTTCTCTTTGAATGATTTCACCCAAGTTTCTCCACAGAAATTCTAGTGTTACACCAACCCAAGGCAGACTCAGCACTCGGGGCCTGGCAAGTGTTACATTCTCCAGCCGATATTTAGAGATGGGAAGTCTACTTATAGCAACACCAATCATTGCAACAGGATGTTTATTATCATAACATGCAGCCAGACTTTCTCATGAGTCTTTCTTTATGTGGAAAATATTTTAAGAGGCTTGAGGCCCCCCATTTTTGGATTACATAAGCCCAAACCAAATATTCGACAGAAGGGCCCACAGCGACCCAAGGCACCAAAACTTCAACTCCTTCTTCCCCAAATATCCCCTGCGCCATCACAAAGATCCACTGAGGCTACAGGCTGAGGTGCTTTCAGGGCTTCCCTACGGCCGGGAGCCAGGAGAAGCTCCCAGAGATGAAGCCTATGGCCGCGGCCCCACCACCGCCGGCCGGGGAGCCCCTGCGCGGGGGTTCCCTCACAGCCGCCCTCACGGAGGGACGCGACAGCCGGCGGGCAGGAACCGGCAGGCCCGAGCCCGCAGGGCATCCCGCCGCTCCACAGGCCGGGAATGAGGGAGGGGTGAGGCCGGGCAGGGCGGGCACCGCCGCCGGGACGGGCGCGGGGCCTCCAGCGGTAAGGCCGCGGGGGTGGAGGGGAGCTCGAAAGGCTGGTACGGGCGGGGAGACGCGGCGGCGCGGGGCCGAGGCGCCCGCGGGGAGAAGCAGTGGCGCTGACAGGACAGCAGCCCAGCGGGCGCTGAGGCAGGAGCGGGCGGGGAGGACCGTGACGACGGGGCCATGACGGGAGATGAGGGGAAGGGGAAACTGATGCTGAGGGGAGGCTCCCGAGCCGCACTCACCGCCTCCGCCCCGGCCGCCGCCGGCTCCCCCGCTCCGGGCCCCGCGCCCTCCCCTCCCCCGCGCCTGCCGGACCGGCGAGCCGCCACTGACCAATCACCTCCTAGAAAGGCTTTGATAGGCACCGCCTCTGACCAGTAGAAAAAGGGAAATAGGGAAGAAGCGCTCGCGGCTCCACCCATTCGCCCAAGGAACCGCAAGGGGAGCCTGTCGCCTTCCGGCCAATCATCAAGGCAGGCGGGGAGCGAGTGGCAGGACAAACAACCAATAAAAAACCTGAATGCACTCGACTGGTAAAAAGTCGGCGCTAGGCCCACCTTCCGGCCGCCGGCCGCCTTCCGCCCTCCTGTAACGCCGGTGCGCTGCGTGCGTATGCGCAGAGGGAGCAGCGTGGTGCTGTGCCGCGCCCGGTGTGCATCGCTGAAATGCGTCCGGCTGCCCGCGGCGGGACCAAGGGCGGGTGGGGCGGCGCCTGCAGCAGCGAGGAAGCGCGTTTTGGAGTGACCTTCCCCCCAGGCAGCCACGCCTGACGAGGCGGGCTGTTTTCGATGCTCACCCCGGTGGCCGAGAGGCGCTGGCGTGTCGCTGGGGTACGCGACCCCTCCGCGGAACCCCCTTGCGCGGGGCCGCGGGGGAGGGGGGGGGGAGGAGGAGAAGTGGCACGCGAGCAGCCGTTAAGCGCAAGCGCGCGACGGGCGGGCGGTTAGGGCGCGCGGGGTGCTGGCGGTTAGGGCGCGAGGCGGGGCGGGCGCCCGGCGGGCGGGTAAGGGTGGCACGCGCCTCCCCCTCAGGCGCAGCTATGGCGGTGGCCTCCTATACTCCCCTCATCTATGCTGGGCCCTGCGGCGGCGGTCAGGCTAACGCGCGGCCCTTCCCCTTCTAGGTGCTGCTGCTGTGAGACGGGGCGGTGGGGAGAGTATGGGGCCGGCAGACCTGGCGCAAAAGATCAGCATTAACGCCGAGAGCCCCCGTGGGAGCGAGAGGAACGACGCCGGCGCCGCGCTGGCGGGAGCGGAGAGGGTCCCCCCCGGCACCTGGAGGCAGAAGTGCGCGGCCTATGTGCTGGCGCTCAGACCTTGGAGTTTCAGTGCTTCCCTCACCCCCGTGGCCCTCGGCAGCGCTTTGGCGTACCGGGCTGAGGGAGCCTTAGACCCAGGGCTGTTGGTGGGAAGCGCCGTGACTGTCCTGGCTGTGCACGGAGCTGGTAACTTGGTGAACACCTACTACGACTTCTCCAAAGGCATCGATCACAAGAAGAGCGATGACAGGACTTTGGTGGACCAGATTTTGGAGCCTCAGGACGTAGTCCGGTTTGGAGTCTTCCTTTACACTGTGGGCTGTATTTGTGCAGCTGGGCTCTACGCTGTCTCAACACTCAAGCTGGAGCACCTGGCCCTGATATACTTTGGAGGACTTTCCAGCTCCTTCCTTTATACTGGAGGTAAGTGCTGTATTCCATTTAACATGAATCTGAATGTGACAGAATTAGCTGACTTAGCAAGGGTTTCTAGAAGACGTAAGTGATCTACCTAGTTAACCTTCATAAAACATTTGGTAGTATTTCCTGCAGCAGCAGTACATAAACTTGTATTCTTTGCCATTGATTGTTGTGGGAAGGGGCACACTCAGTTCTTCAGTTGGAAAGTGATGTTGTGATATTGTTATTTACATATATGGTGTTAGATGCTATCTGAACTGTTGCTGAAACTTACTATGATGCGTCTTGTATCCCTCAGCAGTATAGCTCACTGCATATATTCTTTTCCACTGGTGGTATCTTTTACTTTCTTTTGGAATGTTTTGTTGTTATTCTCTAGATGGAGTTCCATTGTGAATGTAGAATAGTTTGTGTTTGTTCTTAGTAACAGTAGAATATTTTTATTGTCTCCCAACTTCCAGTTATGTTAGTTTCCTTAGAAGAACCTTGTCAATTTTGCGTTTTGTTCTGACCATTTTATACATTTCTTCAAGATCAGGTTCTAGTATGCATGATCACACTAAAGAGTCCTTTACTTCTATAGATTTCTGCAGAAATAGGCACTTCTGGATGTGAAGAAGGGTATTAGAAACTAAGGGTCAGGTTCTGTTACATTGTTTGACTGGAGGAATTGGAAAAAAGAGAAAACATGCTTCTCAGACATAGCTACATGTGCGTTGATCATTTTCTGTGGGAAGGGTTGATCTCTTATATTATCCATTCTCTTCTGTCATGCGAGTTGTTTGATGATGCTTCATTTTATTCTTGTGTCTTGCCACAGGAGTTGGATTTAAATATGTTGCACTTGGAGACGTGGTGATCCTGATCACTTTTGGGCCCCTGGCTGTCATGTTTGCCCATGCTGTGCAGGTTGGTTATCTGTCAGTCTCACCACTGCTCTACGCTATCCCACTAGCCCTCAGTACTGAGGCCATCCTGCACAGCAACAACACACGAGACATGGAGTCTGACCGGCAGGCGGGTATTGTCACCTTGGCTATCCTCATCGGCCCTGCGTTCTCCTATATTCTCTACACCGTGCTGCTCTTCTTGCCCTACCTGATTTTCTGTGTGCTGGCCACACGCTATACCATCAGCATGGCGTTGCCGCTACTCACCATCCCGATGGCATTTTCACTGGAGAGGCAGTTTCGGAGCCAGAGCTTCAACAAAATTCCTCAGCGGACAGCCAAACTCAATCTCCTCTTGGGGCTTTTCTATGTTTTTGGTATTACGCTGGCACCAGCTGGTGCTCTGCCCAAACTCTAACAAGAGTTGTACAGTCAGGCCTCACAATTCAGTATTAATGCTGATTAACGGGGGATGATGTGAGTAGATGACCCATTGTGGACAGCGGGAAGAATGGAGAGACCGTCTGGAACTGTTGAATTTTATAACTTCTGGTTTTGGTTAGTTTGTACAACGAACTTTAAGACAGTGATTTGTCAGTTCTTTGGAAGGGGTGAACTTTACAGCTTTGCTTCAGGGGAGCAAGGCAACATAAGGAGAAAGACACATCAACTCAAGGAAAGTAAGATTGAGCCTCAAATACAAACTTTCTGTTCCCTTCACAAGCACAATGGTTGCTCTTATGACTCCTTTCCTTACCATGGTCAAGGAGTCCCATGGCTTCTGCATGGTGAACAGAAAACACTGCCAAATGTCTAGCTTCACAATGATGTAGGTGCTATTACTTCACTCCCTTGTGTGCGTAGTTCATCTTCATCTGTTGTATGTTTTAAGCTTTGTTGGGTAATTTTTTTTTCCTAACTGAATTTTGAGCTTTTATTTCCAAGCTCCCTGAAACACACTAGATACTAATTCATTAACTGTTGCTTCTGCTTGTTCTTTATAGATATTTCGAAGTTATGTGTCTCTGTGGGATGTTGGTGCTAAATTGGAGCATGAATAGCCCACTGTACAAACTTTAAGCCAAAACCAGTAAATTTATATTCTGCTATGAAAGGTGAAGCTGTAAATGCAAATCGGGCAACTGAAAAGCCCTCAATGCGTAGAAAAATAAGTGGTTTCTGTCTTTGCGTTTGCTTAGAATGTACTCTCTGAAATTACAATCTTGGAGTTAAGGGGGAGCCAACAGACAGTGACAGATTTCTCTGGCTGAATATGGATTGAATATGAGTGGAAGAACAGATTCTTAGTTTAAAAAATATCTATTTTTTCAGTTCTCATTCTCTGTTTATTCGGAGACCCAGAGTATCACTGTCAAATGTCTTACTATAAGAAGCCCAAAAAGAAGCTCAGTTGAGCAAAGGAGAAAGATACAGGGTTAGAAAAAAGAAATCGGGATTATTGCATTGGCTCTGCATAAAATTTAGGACTGGAAGCAGGAAGAAACCATTTTTGTTAACAAGATTTTTCCTAGTAGAGTTGAGAGTTTGTGTGATGTTTAAATGTTAAGTTAGCTCTGAAGTGAAGTTCCCCCTCTTTTTCCCCTCCTACACCTTACAGTGTTGTTTTGTTTTCTCCTGCTGACCTTGCCACTTGATATTCATGTAGTCACTAGGAGAACTCATTGTTTCAGCGATTTTGTAGCAGTGTGAAACACACCAAACACAACTGGGGAAAAGTGTGACTTCCAGTGCAAAGATGAATTTGATCCATACCACGCTGCTCAGTGGCAACGGAATTCTGTGTTGAAGAAAAAGTATTTATTTCCTGTCCACAGGGTTTTGGCAAAAGTTTTATAGGAGTTCTAGAAAGGTTCAGAGGAATTGATATAGGTGTTGAACTCGAGCTGCTGGTGCCTGGAGCACAACCTTGCTTTTGAACCAAGTGGGAGCGTGCTAACCACTATATGAAGGGCTTTTAAATGTGAGCAATAAACTAGCAATAAACTAGCATGGTGTTATCCTGTATCTGTCATGGGTAAGTTAAATCCTTGTGTTGTTCATCTGAAATTGTTGAGTATTAGATTAGTGGAGTGTATTGCAGTAGTAAAACTGAGTTGATGGTACAAGATTAAATGGTATAGATAGTTAAGTGACTGCTTTTATGGCTTCATGTTATCCAGTGTTATCTAGCTGTTGGTCTCCTGCTTTAGAGCTGAACAGGAAGGTTTCTTTGCAGGTATATTTTATGAGGCACAGTCTCATCTTTTATTAAAATTGGGCAAAGGACCTCTCTAATCTGACTAGGCACAAGACAAGAGGAGATGGATTTAAGCAACTGGATGGAGATTATCTAGGTTTTGGAAACTGTTTTCAATACAGACATACACAACACAGTATCTACTGTGGACCTACAGAAGAAAGAAGAGCCTGGCTCTAAGACCCACTTCACTTCTGCAAAGCAAAAGCTTTTCTTGGGGTATGGACTGAGCTGATGACTCGGTTAACCTTGCGATTGGGTATATGTGACTATTAGGTTAACCCAGCATGGCTTTGTTGCTACCCTTTGTAGCAGCTGCGTGCTTTATTTTATGATAGCTCGTTTTTGTGTAGCTATCAGTTTAAACAAATGGATAATTACCTTTTTCTACTCCTTTTACATAAACTAGAGCACTCAAGCTAAATTCCTTAAAATAATGAATACTTGGCTCATATCTTTGGTGGCTGTAATTGTAACATGGAAAGATCTAGGATACGGTCATTGGTGGAGTATTGTATGTAACTCTGGTTGTATCTTGGCTACCCTTTACTAGCAGGGAAAGCCACCTTTAGGATGTCTGCTTGCTGCTGTAAAGGACCAGTGCTTTTTGCTACAGAGATGAAGGAAGAGCTCACTAGTATATGTTTGCGGATCGCTTTTCAAGGTGGGAGGGATTCAAAGCATTTTAATGGTAAGAATGAGATGAAAATTCAGTAATTCCTTACAAGCAGATGCTGGTTGCCTTCAGTTCCCTGTGAAAAACAATATCATTCCAGATTCTTAAGGATATCAATAATAAACAACTCATTCTTCACTGTGGCTTTGAGGAAGTCATTTAACTTCTCTTTGTCTCAGAAAAAACAGCTAATTTTTGCCTACCTCATAGGGATGCTGAGCTGACATCATTGTCATAGAGAGCTTTGAAAGTAAAAAGTGCTTTATCTCTGTGTGCTTTTCAAAAAGCATGTTAGTACTAGAAAATATTTTACATATAAACTAATATAACAGGTGACTTAACCAATGTAAGTAGACCAAAATAATCTCCACATAGACACTGAATGGTAAAAGAGGTTTCTTTATGGGTTTGGTTTGTGATGAGGATGCTGGGTCTCTTCCCTTACCCTTCTCCTTCCTGTCCCATGCTACTTTCCCTGAATATAAACTTAAAGTTCTTTCAGGTCTCTCTTGATGAGTTGGTTTGCAATATGATGTCTACACTGGTAGATGAACAGTTCTGTAGCCCATCTGTTGATGTGTCCTAAAGTACCTCCTGGCCTTTCTTCTTATAAAATAAAGTGTCTGAATGTTATTCTATTAATTATGCTGTGTTTCATTATTTTGTATCACTCCGATTGTATTTTGCACATATATTAGAGCATCTTCCTGGAAGGAGGAGGGTCTTTGCTGTTTTTATAGTATAAATGCATGAAAGATCATATTTTTTTTTTTGTAAGAGTCTTTTTATCAATCATGTAGTCCTATATCATCGGGTGAAAGGCTCAGTAGCAGTCATCTCGTACTCATGGCAGACTTCAGAGTAATTTCAGTATTTTCATCAGTGAGCAGAATTTTCTTTGCAGTTTTCTGTGCCATGTGCTGTTCAGCATTTATAAGGTTTCAGCTGAACTTTTAAAGATGGGAGTTTTCATCCTCACCTGTGTGGTCTGTCATTCTTCCAGTGCCATGGTCTCTGCTCCTGACTTGTAGTGATTTTACTTGCTCCGTAGGGCTGTGACAGCATAATGCCTTCCCTGTGCATGTCATAAATGAGCCTAAAGCATGGTTTGAAATCTTCCTGTCTCGGTCAATGGTATAATCTACTACATAAATGCATGTACAATTAGCTTAAGGAGACTAAGAAGCCTTATTTGTCTTGCACGCTTTCTGGCTCTTTTTTTCTATATGTGATTTAAGTGGTTTGAACAGTCTTGATAAACCTTAGGTGTGCCACCTCTGTCTGTGATGCACATAGCTGAAAACATACAAAGAAGGCTGGATGTGAGGGATTTGTAAAACATGATTTCAGGATTTGCTTGTAGATTAAAATCCACCTGAGTAGGAGAGAATGAAAGAAGTTCCTGCAATAAAGTTTAGTGACTTTAAACCATTGTTTTAAAAAATGCTTTTAGCTGCGACACTATCTTACTACCACTCTGCTTTGGAGTGATTTCCTGTTTGGGTTTTCAGGACATTCTATGATTCTAAGACAGCTAGGCCTGGGAAATGTTTTTCAGCCTTTCCGAGGTGCAGAGTGGGCCCTAAGGTCATAGCATTTGGAAAGAATTTTAGAGGATAAAATACAGTGTTCTGCACTTGCTTTTAAAACACAGTCTAATGCTTTGTCCTGGTAGCAGGCAGAGTCTATTAGTAGTCAGCTTAAACTCACTTTAAAGAAATTTGGCCTCTAATAGAAAGTGTTTAGAGTTTTGAAATTTCTGTGGCATTGAATACCTTTCTGTGCAGTGCCTGTCTAGGTGGAGGCTGTAATTCGGATTGTCCGCAGATGGCAGCATTGCTCTCCCATCACTGCTGCATCACCCTGTGCTACCTGAGCTGAGAGATCCTCTGCCAGGCAGACAGCAAGAGCTAGGAATCGTCCTGATTCCTTTGACCTTGCACTACAGTCTAAAAAAAAGTCTTGATTCCCCGTGAGAGAAATGGTGGACTAGATTTTGGTGTTGCTGCTCCTCTGCTGTTCTGTGAGTTTGATCCAAAATCCTAGTCAGCTTTTTGAGTGGCAAAACGTTTTATGCAGCAAACTGTATTGTTATTGGAGGAGAGAGGAGAGGTGTCCCTCCTGCATTTGTGGTTTTAGGGATTGTTCAGGCTCAGCTCACTGCAATTGGTCAGCACTTCCTTCTTATTTGGGAGGATTTTTTATAGCCTTGCAGCTGGACATTTGGGGTTTCTTTCCCCCTCTGCAGCCAGTGGATCAAAAATCTTCAGGATAACAGAGAAAGGACATGTTCCAAATAGGTACCTTCAACCACTGCATTTTTTGTCTCTACAGGAATTCATGTTAGCTGCGTTTGCAAGATTTTTTAGTGTTTGGTTGTACCTCATTGGGTCTCCTTTGGAGTGAGGAAACTTGAAAGTAAATGGCTACAGATGAATTTCTAATGTGCAGATTATGTCTTGACAGATGCTTTTGGCCCAGGCACGTAATGGCAGAAACAAGCATTTAAAGAAAGCCAGTCACCTCTATCTTACATTTTTAAAGCCTTTGCTTATGGCTTAATAAGCTTATTCTGGTCAGATGCCGAGGGCTGAGCTTTCAAAAGGCTGTGGACAAGCTGTGCATCATGGGCAGTACACTCCTGTGGGGGAGAAGTCTGCCCGCTCCGTGAGAGGTACTTCTGTTCAGTCAATTGCTTTTAACACTCACAACTTAAATTGCTGTTGGAAACCCTTAATACTTCTATAGGGTTTTTAGGAGCTTGGTCTATATTCCCATTTCTTGAGTGAGTAGACTGAGTCACTGCTGCTTAATCAAGGTCATACTCCTTGGAGGAGAGTACATAAGAGTTCTCCTGCTTTCCAGTCTGATACCTTAACAACTAGGACTTTCCGCTTTGTATTAGTTTGTCTTTTAGGTAACTGGTAGAATATTTTTATTTAAATACCTTTGGTTCCTTTATACTTGGAGTTTTGTGCCTGTTGAATTATATATTTAAGGAATGAAATGCTGCTTTGGCTTTTTACAGCTATTTTTCATTTTAAGGTGGAGCTAAATATCTAGCCAAGTTAAAATCTATAGCTCCCAAAACTGCTAAAAAATTTGTACGTTTTACTAAAGCTCAGCATGGCTGGCGTATTGCAGCTGTATGTCTAAAGGAAACAGGCCCAGCACTGGATAGAATAATGCTCATTCTTTACTGTCTGAAATAAGGTTTTTTTTCTCTTCTGTGTAACTCAGAATAAGACCCAAAATGAACATGTTTATCAAGTTTTCTTTTGCACCTTCTTCTGATGGTAGCTCTTAATGCTGTCAGTGCTTATCCTTTCTATATGGTTGCCTTTCTACAGAGTTAGATCACAGGAAGGCTCATTGCAATCCCGATGTTTCCATGTGACCATGTGGATTTGTCTGAATGAGAAATACTTGCAGGACATAGTTCAGCATTCCTTTGGGGTCAGCTGAGAGAGCATTACTTGCTTCAACATTCAAGTCTTGCTGGTCTGCAGACACGGTGGGTTACTGGCCAACTGAATCTTTTCCTTTGGAAGGAAATCTGTGCTTGGGCATCTGTCCCAGACTTCATGTGCGCACTGTATTGGCAGAGAAGTTCACACATTGGAGTTCATAATCTCTGCACATGAAAACCCAAATGTTTTTTTTAAAAACAGAACAAATCTAAACAAAACAATAACCACTGACTGTCCTTTGCTGACTTCTAATCAGGCTGCCAAGGCCCGAGTGGTTTGAAGAATTAAAAATCTATGGCACTATTGTGCTGCTTTCTCAGGAAAACAACAAAGAGGAGAATCTGCTCATTAATCAGATGGCTCTGTCAATAATGAATCAAGATGAACGTGCTGGCTGAGAGATGTGTCACATAGGTAGTTTGTCAGGGAACAAGGAAAGCAATGAGAACCTTGCTAAAACACAGGATCTGGTATGCTGCTCTAAGAGCTTGAAAGTGACGGCAACTCAGCAACAGGAGAAGAGGTTAGGATTGACCTCCTGGCTGGCATCTTTCAGATGTCTTGTCCTAGGCCAGACTGGTACTGGGCAGCTCCGCTGGTCTGGCGGTGATTTTAGATGCTAATTGAGGTAAGAGAGCATCGCATTTGCTCTTTGTTCTAGTTTTTTACCTGGGAAATGCTGAACAGCCGATGCTAGAGTCATCTTTCCTCCTCTACTGTTACAGTAGAGTGGAAAATTCTTTTATGTGCAGGTATCAGTGCCTTGTCACTGATTTAGGACAAAGAATTAAGACAATGCTTGTTTTCACGTGTCCCAGCAAGCCAAAAAAGGCAGCCTGCTCCCTGAATTGGCTGACATAATAGTGGTAAAGGGAAAAAGTGAATGCCTGTTCCATATAAGGAGAAAATTTGGCAATTTGCAAATAAGGCTGTTAAATGTCATCACACTGGGAAATAAGCAGTTTCTTAGACTTTGACATAATGGAAAGAGGGTCTAATAGACCATCTTCCCAGTCTTATTACCATTGTCCCAAGGGTTGATGAAATTACTTCAGATAGATTATAAATTACTTTCTGTATGGCATAAAGCCACTGTATGCCACGGTTGAGAAATATTTTAACTTGTGGGAGATAGCTCTACTACTGTACAAGCCTTAGCACTGGTCAAGATAAATAAAGGAGAGGTTGGGAATAACATGCTAGGGATTCATGTACTTTTATGCGTGTCTGTTCTAGAGCTCAATCAAGCCTTAAGAGTATACTTGGTGCTGTGCCATACCATTCTCCATCTGGTCTTTCTTCTTCCTTAAATTAGTTCTTAAGTAGAAGTTAATTAGCCATGCAGAAATACAAAGCTTCCTCCCCAGTGATGTGCTGTATAGGCTTTTTATAAAGTTCCTTTTTGCATTACTCCCCTGCAGCATCTCTGCTTCTTCAAACCTTTGCAGTTGAAGTTTCCAGGAAAAGGTGGAACAACATTTGCACATGGATGGGGAGAGGAAGATTAAGGGGAAAGATGAAGAGTTAGAGTTAGAGAGGACATTTAGGAATTAATGAACTTGAGAAGCTGAAATCCTGTCTTACTTTGTGCCAAAAGATTTTTCTTTTTGTCCCCCTACCTCACAAGGAATCACATCCTGTTCTGTGAGCAATAGTGGGTCAGGGTGGCACATGCTGCCTCTGTCCTTTCAGCAGTTGATAGCCTGAATTCTAAAATGCATTACCGAGTTTTCAAGGTCATTGAAATGCTTTCAAATGCAAGAGAAAGGATGAGGTAGGGAAGCTGAACATAAACTAATACAGGTTTTTAGTGGTTCTGTCACAAACCCTGCATAAGAATTGGATACACAGAAATTCATGAGTTCTGGAGAAAAAAGAAATCCCTAGTACAATTTTAGCATTTTAATATAGTGGTGCTTCATCCAGAGAGATTCAGCATTTTCACAAAGACAAAGATGGTGTGACTCTCTTCTGACTGAAGAGCCTCGGGTATGGAGAAGGGAAGCGGCTTGTTCCAGCGTGTGAACTTTGCACATGCCTTCTGAGATTCCAAGTTCTATGTATTTGTATACTGCCCTACTCCTTGTCTTCTGCAGAACTCTGTCCTGGGAAACCATTAAGCAGGAAATTGATCTGTTCCCAGTATATGTGTGTGCACAGGAGTCTTCAGTTTTTAACAATGTTCATGGCCAGAAACAGCCAAGTCCTAAATTCCTGTCCCTTTCTGCAGCCTCTGATCAGTGGATACACGAGATACACCTGTCGACAGAAGACTACTGGGCTGGAGGCAGCAGCACCAACATGTTTCTGCTTTCTGTGAGTCAGGAAGGGTTGTGAATGCATGTACACATATGAAAACGGTGCACATTCCCTTAGAGAGTTAACTCATCTCCAGATGGTAAAGAGATGCATCTGAGTAATTTAGGATCCATGAATATCTCCTGAGGATTGAGACATAAAAAGAAAAATATCAATTTCTCTAGCAAGCTAACCCACAAGAGAAAAAAGTATTATTGTTTTCTAGAGATCTCTATGCTTTTCTGTGTGTGTAAGAGAATGTATGATGCATTCTGAGTTGGGTAGAAAGCATCTTATGAAAGAAAAGTTGAAGAAACGCTTTCAGCATGTACTTCAGTAGGGCTTCATACTTTCTAGGGAAAACTGAACTTAATGTAGGTTCTTTCTCTTATACTCAAGACCCGTCCATCTTTGTCACCGCTCTCCTGCTAACAGTTTTTGGGGAAAAACTGAATTTCTGTGAGGCTCTGTCAGTGTGTGGGGAAAGGACAGGGAATAGTTTGAATCCCAGGGATGTACTGCAGTAGAAATGCCTATGCTGCAATGGGAATAGTGGAAATATACTTTCAATTTTCATCTGCCAAATGAGAGCTTTAGCAGAAAAAAATTGACCCAAATTGTCAGGCTATGGTGATGCATATAGAAAAGTTGCATTTGGAACTTGTGTAGCTTTGAACAGTTTGGCTATAATAGTAGCATAAAGTACCTTGGGGATGGGGCTGACATTGATGGAAAGGACCACCATCAAATGGTACCAGTCCAGGTGTGAATGTCATAAACTGGCTCCTGTGACAGGAGGGCTGTTCACAGTACTAGCACAGACATTTGTAAAATGTCAGTGGCCAAACACTTGTGTCCCATTTTTTGTCCTTGATGTGAAACAGCTGTTCCAAAGAGACTGGTGATCCAGCAGGGACTGCTTCCCCTTTATTGGGGTAACAGCCCACTTGGACAGGAAAGGACATTTGAGTGCCTGGAGCTTGGAACTCTGCAAGTGATGCCTGTCTGAAAAATGCAGAGCTGCATTATTCTGCGTCTGTGGTAATAAATCAGTCTGGGGCCCTTGATCAGTTCAGGGACCAGCTAGAAGTGGAGTCATTTACAATAACAAAGCTGGTGTGGGTAGGTAAAGGAGTAAAGGCATAAAGATGAAGGCAGTGCCTGGTAGAGCCTTAAAGATCTTATAATACATTTCCAGAGCCCATTCCTGACTGCGGCTTTACAGGTGGCAGCTGAATCAGAGATGGAAATGAAATAGTTTCATTATGAAGTCCTTACACTTCAATTTGCTATAAATTGTTCAAGTCACTGCCAAGTGAGTGACAGTAAAGAGAGTCCTCTGGCTCGTTGCCTAGCCCATGAATATAATTTCAGTCAGTGCTCACTGTAGACATCCTGGATAGACAGGATAGCATGTATATGTGGTTGCAAGGCAGGAGGAAGTAAGGTGGAAGAGCTGTATATGAGGAACCAAGAATGGAAATAGAATAAGGCTGGGGGAGCTGGCAGAGGTTTGTATAGTCCTAGACCTGGAAGTGGTGTCTAGGACTTACTGGGATGTGTCAGTAGTCCTTCTGATTGTGGAGGAGCAGGCAGGCAGCAATGCACTGTGCTCAGCACCTGATGCCCTGTTAGCTCACTGTGCATTGTCCTGGAGCAGAGCTCTGCAGCTGATGCTGCGTGGTTTATCTTATTGCCTCACCAATTGGGATTCTGTTCTTGCTAGAGTTCAAGGTTGGGCTATAAAAATCTGTTCCAGTCTGAAATTTGCCATAAAACTAGCTACACACGAATGGATGTGTTTACCAGACTGCAGGGGGAAATGAGCTCAGCCACTGATAAAGGAGGAAGTCTTGGCTTCTGACAGTTTTTTTTTGTTTTATTTTCAGTATAACCTTAAAAAGTCTCCATATTTTTCTCATGCAGGCTGCTAGCACACTTATTAGAAATTCTTTTTACCTAATGTTAGAAATTCTTTTTACCTAATGTAGTGCACACCTTTGTGATCTGGAGGGAATTAGAAAAAACCCAGCACAATGTCTTCCATGAGGCAACACTGCTGTGTGACAGGATTCAGACAAGATCCTTGGCTGCTCAAAAGGTGTAGTTAACAACTTGCAGTAAGCCTTTCCAATATTAACAAACCAGAGAGTTTGATTGAAACAGGAAAAGGAAACAGTTTTTGCAATGCTCCTTATCCTGCTGCAACCACTTTAGGTACTTGGAAGGTGACATAACTTTATCTGATTGTCCATGATCCTTATTCGTCTTTTGACACCAGTCTTTGTCTAGTGTCTCATTCAGAAATGAGCAGTTCCTTGAGGATGCTCTCTTTTCCAGAGACACATTCCTTCTCCTTATTCATTGGTAGGGTGCTTGCATGGAACGCTCAGTGGTTGTTGATAGCAGTAATTCAGCCAAGAAGACAACAGATATAGATATCTGTTGTCTGGATATAATCTGGACTAAGAAGTTAATTAGCTTCTATGAAGAGATCCTTACAAATTGCTGATTTTGAATCCTTTTTTTTTTTTTGGGGGGGGGGGGGGGTAGGGAGGAGGCTAGATTAAAGCCCGTCGATGTTTTCTGTAAATTTCCTGCTGAGAGGTGGATACCATGCTTGGCTTGCTCTCTGCATTTTGTTCTGCGTTTGTGAAGATGTTTTACAAGAGCTAGCTTGGTTCCACTGTATTTACAAGCCCCTCTGTTCTGCAGCCAAACACTTCAGAGAGTCCTTGAGAGATTATTTTGTGATTTAACATGGGTTCTCTATAAAGAATAGAACACCTCCCCGTCCCCCATGCTTTTCTGCTAATACTATTGCCTTTCAGTGCTGTAACCTTGAAAAAAGCTGACAACACAGCAGCAATACTACCTAGACAACTTACCTTCTGAGCACTTCATGGTGGGCTGCCAGATCTGAGCTGGAGAGGTATTTATCTGGCCATTTAGACAGGAGCAGGCTCTCGCATCCAAGCTGTCCAGCCAGCATCCTTTAGAGAATGGACTTCATTGTCTTTTGTGTTTGTGGATGTTGGGAGCTGTTCTTTTACAGCAGCTGGGAGAAAGGCGTATCCCACTCCCTGTTATAGTGAGAAACACAAGCCAGGAGCTGTTCTATCAGAGCCTGACTTCCCTGTATCTGCAACATCCTTATTTTTCCCCTGCTGTGATGATTTGCCAATTGTTACCTGTCTCTTGCAGGCAATGCCGGAGCCTGCACTGGATCATGTGGTAAAAGACTAATTGGGCACCCAGCAAAGTAAACTGAGATCATAACCTTTCAGGGATTAGGAATCCAATTATCTGGAGAAACAGGCACCAGATTGAAATATCCCTTCTAACCTCTTACTACTTAATATTCTAAACCTGTACCATCTTTCTGCACTGGAAGTTTCAAAAGTCGCCTAATAAGAAAGATTAGAATTACCCTTAAATAACTTCCATAAAGATTATTATTATCTAGTGGTAATTCCATCTCTGAGCCTGTCTTGAGTACTTTCTGGATCCAGGTGAGCCAAAGAAAGCTGATAGCTTTAAAAGACTACACTTATTTACAGGCCCTCTAGTGTGAGGCAGAGAGCTTGTGGGACTTAACTGTGCACTTCAAATCCCTAGGAGGAGACTTTCCTCTTTTCTCCACAGTATTTCATTTTTGATTGATTTACAGACCTCAACACTGTGTGACAGAACTGAGAACTATCTACAATTACAAAACTGAAGATGGGGTTGCAGATGCAGATAAGGGGTCTGGAGAATAAGTCTTATGAGGAAAGGCTAAGGGAGCTGGGGTTGTTCAGCCTAGAGAAAAGGAGACTGAGGGGAGACCTGGTCGCTCTCTACAACCCCCTAAAACGGGTGTAGAGAGGTGGGGGTCAGTCTCTTCTCCCAAGTCACAGGCGATAGGACAAGTGGAAATGGCCTCAAGTTGTGCCAGGGGAAGTTCAGATTGGATATTAGGAAAAATTTTTACACTAAAAGGGTTGTTAAGCCTTGGAATGGGCTGCCCAGGGAAGTGGTTGAAGCACCACCTCAGAGGTATTTAAAAGATGGGTTGACATAGAGCTTAGAGACATGGTTTAGTGATGATTTTTATCAGAGTTAGGTTGATGGTTGGACTAGATGATCTTCAAGGTCCCTTCCAACCCAGACAATTCTATGATTCTGTGATATTAGCGAGCATCTGAATAAGCAATTGCCTCACAAGGTTTAAAATTATTATTGGGTCAAAGAGAGGTTTGCTTCCACAGTTTAGCACAACAAAAGCATTCAGTAGTCATAATTACCAACCTGTAATGGCCTGCATGAACATCCCTTTCTGCAATTGATGAGATACATGATTTTGGTCTATAAATTCCCTTCTGACTGCACATGCCAGTAGAACAGATGCCCAGTAAGGGGCAGTAAGGGGGATTCTGAACTATTTATTGTCTACAGCAATCTACTTGTTTCTATTTAAGGAAAAAGTATGTGACTCTGGGTTTCCTGTTTCATGGGTTAGGTACGGATAGATGAATAGGTAGATTTCCACAGTATACAATCCAGTGGAGTGGTATGATATGCAACAAGCAAGAGGACACCCGAGACATTGGGGCTATAGATAAAGGAATGGGAGTATATATATCCAAAAGAGCCTCCATATAGGGAGGCCCAGTGAGGACTGTGTGGACTGAAAGAACATCTGTTTTATAAGAGTGCTTGCATTTGCCAGACTGATCTTTAAGTATCTGCCTTACCTGTAGATTTCTGCAGAAAATTCTGTGAGCCAGACTTCTACTCCTGGTCCAAAGAGATGGTAATGAAGGAGATCAGGAAAGCTCAAAAGTGCAAAATTCCAGCGTACCGTAGCAAAGTTTCCTTCTACTTGTTTGGTCTGACAGCAGGACAGACATGGTGGGAACCACAGGAACAGAAGAACTGTAAGAAGTTTGCCACCAAAGGAGTTAGGAATATACATAGTTTGTTCTTGTCTCGGTTTTGAGCACAGAAGTTGTTATGACCATTGTTTTTTATTAGTTAAATATATGTTGATGTCTCCAGGTGGAACAGATGAGATGTGACTAAGTTCTTCAATGATTGATAATGAGCAGGGACTGGAAAATCAATTGTGTTAATTCCTGGCTTGTCACTGGGAAGGAGAATTAATGAGAAAATCCGTCTAACTTAATGGTACTTACACATTATACAGACTATGATAAAATTGTCTTCAGGCACTGCTTGGCATCACAATTATGGGATTATTCTAGATCCAGAGTCAGGAACAGAAATCCACAAGAACAAAAACTCCCTTCACAAACAACAAACAAGGGATGACATGGACCAACCAGGAGGGCTGAAGAGGAAACAGACAGGCATCATTTTTTGCGTCTTGTACTGTATGCTTAGGAACTTAATGCAGCAGCTGTGACATTGGTGTGTGATGACTCATATTGTGTGTGCTGCTGTGCTTGTGATAAACACCATGCCCCATGGGAATCCTTTCCTCCCGGCGTCTTGGTGCACTTTATAGGCAGTAGGGAGCTGCTCAACTCGCAGCACAGTGGATTCTACGTAACTGTTTACAACATTTGAAAGACTTGAGCCCCCATCTTATTCTGAGTCAGGGAGTGATCTGCAGTTATGCTCACTTGAGCATAAAGAGTTTATGCCAGACCACCAGTAGTATTATGGCACTGAGTGGTGCTAGCTTCCCTACACTGACCTGCCAAAGAAGTCAGGTAGGGGCGCAGCAGATGGCTGTTGGACTCCTGCAGAAATTTGTGAAGCTGTCAGTAACGCCTCTTCAGGACAGAGCACACAGGTACCTGCTTGAATGAGTGGGAAACACTGGTCTCAATTATGACTGACAGAAGAGGGAATCCATCTCCCCAACTGCCTCTTGTCCGCCAGGAGTTAATCCAGCTGAAACAGCATCAGTATAATTGATGGGGTGTTACTGAATAAGTCATCCATAAACCCTGTGTACTCAGAACACCTGCATCCCTCTTGCTTTTCTTGTCAACCTCCCTCTCCTTGCTGTTGTGCTTCATATGCCTGCCCATTCTCCAGTCTACATTTAGCTATGCTGAATGCTTAACATCCCAGCAGCTCCCAGGGCTGTTGAAAGGGGAATGAAGGGAGATGCTATATAGAGGGTCACACTAAACTTGTTTGGCATTTTCTCTCTAAAGATTTCACGCAAGTTATTTTCTTCCCATCTCAGTGTGTTAAGGTCTTAGCTGTGTTGGAAAGATTTGGAAGAGAATTATAAAAAGTTCTTCCTTCTGACAGGCAGAGAACTACAGGGATCAGAGTCAGAGTAATAGGCCAGACCTCAAATGCCCTCAGAACTGAACTCTGCTGGTTTTTGAGCTGCCTAGATAGCCTCTATAGAGCTGCCTCTATAGCCTAGAGGTCCCAATTTGCAAATCTAAATTTTATTAGGAGAATTCCTACAGGACAAGTCCTGGTTATCTCCTGTAGGTTGTGTTACCCTCAGGTTTTCTACAAGGGTCATTAAACTTTCAGTGCCTTTCTTTGTATTAGCCAGATCCTATTGCTAGCAAGAGATGTAAGGAGCATCTGCAGTCTGCTTAGCAAGAAAGGGACCCAGATTTTTCACAGTTTTCAGGCTGCTCTAGCAAAGATTCACAGATTGTCTTCTCTCTTTGGAGGTTTTGAAATTATAGCTGGTTGGGTGCACTATGAGACTTGTCTGATAGTGGTTGTTTCAGAGATGCTATGAAACAAGAAAATAACATCCAGAATGAGAGAGCATGGGACATACCTTTTTGAGATACAAAGGGGTGATCTTTGTTGAGATTCAGATTTAATTAATTTTTTTCACAGCTGCTCAGTAAAATCTTAGACTCAGGCAAAGACAATTATGCTATGACTATGTTTAAATTGTGGAGCCAGGAAGAAAAGTAGCTGAGAGCTCCCAGATTTGATCTCTGTCTCATGTGCGGTGTATTTCTCTCTCTGCATGTTGTGTAACTGGAAGAAATCCATAATACTGTAAAAACAGAATTTCTAGGGTGTGACTGTGTAACGTCCAGCTCTTAAAACATCCAGGAGAATATCTGTTAAATGCCAGTGTAAATGCACTTGTAATACATGGACTGACTAGTTCTGATTCTCTCTAGTGGAGGATAACAGCTTACCTGCAGCATTTCAGCTTTACTACACATCTGCACTTAGCCAGCAGGGAAATTTAGGAGCAGTGTGCTGAAACAGCCTGCTCCTGGCCACACAGTAGATTGGCGGTGTCACAGATGTAAGAGCCAGGAAGAGAAACTATTTGCTAGTCCTTTTTTTGCTTGTTGTTCATTTCACAGAGAAGGGAAGATGGGCTTAGAGGTAAAGAGAGCAATAAAGGATCATTCTTTGCCAAAAAGCACTGAGAAATCTCTTAGCCCAAAGGAGTTTGCCAGGATGCTATACCTATTCCCTGGAACTCCTCACAAAGGAAGCTGTTGTTTCCCCTTCTGAATGCAATTGAATTCAATCCTGACAAAGCCAAATGAGGTGGCCACTGTGGCTGCCAACTGTAATTAATAACACAATGCTCCGAGTCAAAAGAAAAATCCCAAGCATTCTTAATTCTCATGATTTCAGACGAGTTTGTGGAAAGCTGGCTCAATCCCTAGGATACGTTCTGCTTGGAGTCCCTCTGCTTTCATGAACTCCTGCTATGCCTGTGTCACATAAACATCAGACAGCATGATCAATGTGCTCAGATTGTGCTATGCCTACATGCTCTGACATACATGTGTGCTGTCTCATGGTGCATAAATACAGGTCTGAATGGCTCCAAAGTGGATCACCGTGGGTGCAGAGAAAATGGAAATTATGTGGCTGTGGGGTCAATCCATAATGATGCATGAGCTGCTTGGCTGAGACTCTGAATGTTGCTACCACCAGTAAAAACTGCACTGATATGTTGTGGGAGAGGATTCTCAGCACTGAGAGCCTCAAACAGTAAAACTCATGCAAGTCTAAGCCCACTGCAGTGATCCATCCTGGGAAGAGGGGCAAAGTGTTACTGAGGGAGAAAAAGGCTTACTTCCTACGGAGTTTTACGTTCAGGAGGTAAATTATAGGAGCAGCTAGTGGTTAAGACATTAGTCTGCAGTTTGCAAGCTCAGATTAAATTCTTTGTTCAGTAACACATTTTGTGCCTGATACTGGATCAGATGCTTCCCTCTCCTGGTCTCAGTTCCTCATCTGTAAAATAGGGATAATTGTTCTTATCTTGCCAGAGCATTGTCATGACACATCTGTTAAGGCTCTGAGGTACATAGATACCGTTGCCATGAAAGCTTTGTCAGTAAATAAGATTGAAGTTCAGATGTTTTTCTAGGTGATCTCCCCAGGCCTGATTCTGCGCAAGGGCTTGCTGACAAGAGGCTGAATCAGGACTTCCTTTCTTTTGTTCTGCTCTTGTCTGCAGGGGAATTTTACCTCCTTCTGTTGTGGGATTAATCACTGGCAACTCTGCAGTACCTGATAAAACTGTGAAGAAGAAAAAAAGATTAAAAAGCAAAAGGATTAAAATCTAAAGAGCTCATCCACTGTGTGCTCTGGAAAACTTGTTCAAACTGGAGCCTTTTGGCTGCATATGTCTCTATATTAGTTCTGACAAGGAGTCTTTTGTTATTAAGGCTGAGTGACTGTGTTCCTGAACCTGGGGCAGCACTTAGGCATCAGTTTCTTCAGACCATAGCCTGGAGGAGGCCTTGAATCTATGGCAGGGAGAGCTGGAAGCTTAAACTGGAAAATCTAGGTCCTAGGTATTTGATGGGATTAACTTTGTTTTCTTTCCTGGAGAAATCATGGCAAGAGTTTCTCTGATTTGTTGTTTGGTTTCTTTTGAAAATATCTTAAACACTGTGGACTGATCACAAGCTTGTCTTGTGGTGAATGCAGGCAGCTACGTCCTTCTTCCCAGATCACCTCTGGGAAGTGAGTAGGGCTTAGAACAAGTCTCAGCTCTGAAAGTTTGCAGAAGAGGGGAACCTATGGTATGCTGAGGATGAAGTTTGTGGTTTATCCACAGTCATTTAGAGATTTCCCTGAAATTAATGATATGAATTGCTTGGGAATTGAGAATGAGGGGTGGTGGCAGCAGGGGAAATTGAGGACATGGAAATAAATCCGGCAAGAGAACCATCTCTTGGGGAAGAGTCAACAAAATGAACACTCAGCATTCTTTTTGCTGCAAAAGACTTACTTGGATAGGTCCTCAAAAGTCTTTGAGGACTTTTACGTGGCAGAGCTAAATGTTGGCAATGTATTAATATGTCCTTTGTGGTAATAGTAGTCCTCAATTTACTTTCAGGAAAAGCTACCTTTGCTTAATTCTTTAAGGGCTGGAGCACTTCTAGAGATTCGTTATCTAGTTTCAGAGGTTCCTCTCATTTAAATCCACTCCTGTCTTAACAAGGGATTAATGTGTTGTCTGACTGGCTTCTAAATTATGATGGGAAAGTGGAAAATGATGGATTTGACGGAGTAGCAAAACTTGATGTTCATTTTAGGGAAGTAGATATTAAAATACTTCAACAAAAAAGAAACTCTGTATGCTTCAAAAGCTTGAAATGGCTGAGGGGCTGATGAGATGTAACAATAGGAATAAGGGGAAGGTTTATTAGCAATATCCCAGGAACTCAGAATAGCTGAATAACTCATAAATCTTTCATGAATTTTACAAAAATGAGGGATGAAATCCTAAATACTGTAGATATATAGAGAAATGTAGATATATTTCTTTTGCCTGAGAATGCCTTGGTAAATTATTATCTTTTGAAATTAAGGAACTATCTGGTTTGGATTTATATTATTTCCCTGCAGTCTGAGAATCTATTGAACATTTTGTCTCAGAGTATTGTGATCTCCCTCGATAGAGAGAATGGGGAGGGAGAGTATTTTAAATATTAAGCAATAGATTTGACTGTGAAATTGTTACTCCAAAGCAGGAATGGGATAAAGCAGGTAAACAAGATTGCACTACAATTTATTGTGGAACCTCTGCAATTTCAGCTTGCAATAAATAATCTGATTTGTGCCCTTTGTTCCCTGCTGATGGCCCAGTGAAATGTCTCCAGGAAAACCAAATTTACAGGTCTCCCAAAGAGGGAGAGACCTGGGGATAGCAGCTGGAGGATGTGTAATGTTAATTTCTCTTTGTACCTGCATTGTTATATTACAGTTGTCATTGTAAAGGGGTCTGAGCCAGAACTCACTGTAGTTGCTGCTCAGAACCGGGTCCTGATGGGCAGCCACACTATGCCCAGGAACGCTGAGACATGGCACAGCCTGTTTTATGTTGCATGACCTGTACTCTGTGGTGCTAACAGGGAATTAGACAGAAGGTAAAGCACACTCTCCCCCTAAAATCCACCCAAAATGTTCAAAAAGAGAGGTGAGACAGCCAAGCAGTACAAGATAACTCCATGGAAACCTGCAGGCTAGGGGGTTAGTGGAGAAGGGACATTGAGGAAAGGAGGCAATTTGGAGATTTGCAGGTTTACAAGAAAGTTCTGTCTTAGTCCAAGTAGCGATATTTCATCCCCTGCTGGGAATCTAATCCTCCTTGATGTTCAGAGCTTTGCCTGTGATTCCAAAAGTGTGTCAGCTCAATGCCAGCTCATTAGTAGTGTGTAGGGGCAAGAGGTCAAAAATCAGAATGAAATAGGATACGGCAGAAAATGCTTTCTAAGCAGGCAATGAGAGAGAAATATGCTAGAGACTTCCTTGGCTTTGTGTCCAGAGATGCTGTGCCTGGAATTGGAAAGATCTGAGGATCCATGTGTCCCCTACTCTGGCCTCTATACCATTTTTCTGTCTGTTCCCTCCATAAATAGTACTTCACAATCTCTAAAATACAGTGAGATTTAGTGGTGGTATGAGTATTTGAAAGCACAAGTAGTAAGATCCCCATCTCTTCTGTAGGGAACATTTTTCTCGCTGCTTGGAGCCTCAGGTTCTCCAGTTCCTCTACAGTGCTGTATGAGCAGGCTGCACTGTGAGAGCTCTGAATGATAAGAAATCACTTAACATTCTTCTACTGTGATTTTTTTTTTGGCACATGTGGTTAGAAAAATGAAGGTACTTTTCAGTATACTTGATAGAACCTCTGGGAAGAGAGAACTCAGAGCTGAAGAAACTTGTCTTTGAGTGAGAATACTGTGCCTTTCTCTCCTTCTTTGCAGACACCCAGCTAGATTATGCATTGACCCTGCAGAGAAATGGAATGGCACCCACAACAGCCTGAGAGCTTCCACCAAATCCTAGTCTTGCTGTAATTGTCCTCTCATCCATGATGCTGTGCTTTGCACACCTGTGTTACATGCCATTACGAAGGCAGGGAAATAAACCTGCTTTATTCTTCTCTGACATCTTTTTGTTGGCTTCTGTTGCTCACCTTTAACAAGTGCTGGTGGAAGACTTTGTGCTGGCAGTATAGGGAAGCCCAAGTGCGCTGCTACAGAAGATGGTTAGAAGTAACACTATTTCCCTCAGGCTCCATAGTCGGTGTGGTTCAGCCAAATACACAAGCACCGTTCCGTAACACCAGGAGTCCAGCCCGTTCTGTGTGTGACTACTGAAAAGGCACTGCTAAAAAAGGATTAGCTACTGACAGTGGCAGTGGGAAACTGGGGTGGGAGATACGTCTCCTTGCAGAAAATTGCCAGGACTGTTGCTAGGATGAATAAAGTCAGTCCTCTTCAAAGCTACTGGGCTATGTTTCACCCTGTTTTCCTCTAGCTTTCTACCCCGCTCCCCAACTGACTGCACTGCCCGTGCCACACAGCAATTCTGAGGTGGTGATACTCTGTAGTTACTGATGTCTTCAGAACAATTCCAACAGGCAGAAAGGCTTTTTATCCCAGTGTTCAATCCCAGATCCCTTGTGTCCAGCACAGAATACCTTGCATGCAGTGTCAAGATTGGCTGGAGATAAGGCTTCAGTTACATCACTAGATGGAGCTCACAACATAAGAAATACTTGATTTAGAAAAGCCAAAAGCTGGCTGTTTTAGAAGCAGCTGGTGTGGGAGGGGTAGCAAACTACTGTGTGTGGGAAAGATGTGATGTGAAGAGGATGAAATGGAGCACGTGCTAAAGGAAGGGGGTACTAGAGAATGGCAGATGACGAAGCACAAAGTTGCTGTTGCCTTGGGGTGAAGATTTAAGTTGCAATTCAGTGAGACATGTTGTTCTTTAAGTCTCTGCTGTATCCCATATTTGTGGACTCCTAAGAGTAGGAGTGATAAACACCTACTACAGGAGATGATGGCATCTTATCAAGCACAGGCATGTGTAGGCACATGCACATCACAGAATAAAAGGACAAATAATCATCTGTTTGCATCAGTTTGTTTCAGCCTTTCTCACACCCCAGGCAAGTTGTCTCACTGGTATCACCGGGAGGAATATACTTTCTGTATGAAGGAGGTGTCCGGATCAATTCCTTTGTGTTTGCTTTCTATAACATTCATACCATCAAATTATACTAGGCAAGAGAGAAGGAAATTTAAAATTCCATTTCTGTCAGCATCAACATCAGAATCAATCAAAGAACTCATCGTTTGTCAAGTCATGAAGGAAAAATAATTCCAAATGACAATTGTAACTAAGCAACCTAGCCTGACTAGTGAGTGGTATAGAAAATGAAATTAGCGAAACATTTTGGTAACTGATTTCAAGTAATAACTCTGCTAGTAAAAAAAAGATCTCCATCTCTCCAGAGACATTTTGCAAAAGAAGAAAGAAAAAATTGTTAGAAAAGTTATTTGTTGTCATGTACCTGGCTAGTAAGCTCTTTGGGGCAGAGATCACTAGGGGTCTTTTTTTGTGTGGTTATAATGCACCTGGCACATGGGATACACTCTGTCATTTGTGGCCTATGCATATAACTAAATTCGAACAGTGGACCACAGCCAGATTAAGGTACTTCATAAATAGGTTGTAAATGCTCAACACATGACTAGTGTCTGAGTAGTGCATGTTAGGGATCGGTATAAGGCACTTGCATCATGTTTACCAAAATCTGCCAGTCATTTATTAATGGATAGATCTTTAGTGTTTAGTAATCACATTATCAATGCAGTTCCAATATACATGGTGATGAAATGTTGATGAGAGCAGCACCAGGGCAATTGTGCCAAAGCTCAGCATCCTGATGGGCTGCTTGTGCAACCCAGCCCAGCCCTGGAGATATGTGACTGGAGTTGTCTTCACACTTAAATTATGTTGGTTTTTCTAGGTATTAATCAAGAGGGAAACCTCGTGGGCCAAAATAATTTCTGCCATGCTTGAACTGGCTCAAGCAGAACCATACTAAGGATGAATTTATTCTTTTCTGCTATCTCTCAGCATCCCCGGGGCTTCCAAGCCAGCATGGGAGAGATAGCATCTCTTGCTGCCCTCATATCTCTTTGAAGTTGGAGTCCTTCTTAAGCCTTGGGCATTAACATGCTCCTCCGCAGCCAGCCAGTGACAGCAGCAGCATGTAGTGGCTGTAGTATCATTCTTTAGTTTCTTAATAGCACAGTATAATGACTAGCTCTGTTACCATATCACTGACACAGAGCATTACTAATTATGATGATTAATGGGTTTAATTTACTTAGAAAGAATAATGTGCAATAATTCCATTGTCAAAGCTGAAAATCTGGAGTTCCAGCTTCAGATCCTGTCAGCGCTGTTGTTACAAACCCTTTTGTGTTGGAGAAAAGTCATTGAGAGATGTTATTTCCCACATGTTTTAGAATACAAGCTGCCTTGGGAATTTTCCTATGCGCTGATAAAGCTGCTTTTCCACCAAAAATGCTACTAGGAGAAATTCTGCTTACTTTTTCTTTCCTGTGCTTAAAGTTTCCTTTAATGATGCTTTTATAAATAATAAAAAAATATTTATCACCTGTTCTGTGGAGGTAAAGGAGTCTGCTGGGTTTTTTTTATAGTGATAGATGAGAGATAGCTCTTGGTGGTAAAGAATATGAATGGTATTATTCTATTAGAGGCAGCTGGGTGGACAGGCCCTGTAGCCCTCTGTTTTCTAGAGCCCAGGCTAACTGGTACTGCCTATTGCAGGTCTGCCCGTCTCCTAAGCTAAAAGGAGAAGTGTTGGAAGGGAATGCTTACATCAGGGTAGTTTCATGATATTCCTTTCGATGTGCAGTTTCGAAAACCAATTTTTTATAGTGTCCAAGCCTCCAGGGATGATTGGAGCTCCAGTTGAGCTGATTCAAAGGTGGTATAGTCCCTGCACACCCCATATCTCTCCAGGACAGCATGACTGCTGATTGCTTTTGCCCACTACCCAGGTTTGTCTGACTGTGAATTCCATGCACCACACACTTTCTGGGATCAGCAAGATTACTTCTCCGCTCTGTAAGCAAGGCAGAAGAGGTCAGATACAATTCACCATTGTCTGTGATTCAGGAATCTTTATGGCTTTAATTGTTGATTTAATTATCTCTTCCTGTGAGCAAGAAACATTCCCCAGAGGTAATATAATAAAGAAATCCACATATCCTCTCCCAGCTGTCATTCTGAGATCTTGCAATTCTGTGCTCACAGCAGCTATAAATAAACTGTGCTTAAGCCCCAATGACTATTATGATTCTAGTGAGTCACCCAATTGACACAGCTTTAATCTGTGTATCTCTGCCTCTTCCCATTACTTATCCAGTATCATGTTTTGTTGTGATCTATGCTCATGTCGGTACTTTACATCAGGGCCTGTGTCTGGCAAAGACATCGCTCACATGCCCATAGCACTGTCTGTTAAGCCTTGATGCTGCAGAAGCATTAACAAATTAATTGCTTGGTGGCTGAGGGGAAACTGAGGCGGAGAAGGGTCACCCAAGGGGTCCAACTCATTATTGATAGACTGGAATAGCAGGATGTAGCTATGCCCCCTTAGCCATCGAATGCTGCTTGCTGACTTAAATCTTGTCTAAAGTGTGCTGTACATGGCATAGGCGTTTGACCTTTCTTCCTAAATCTCCTCTTAAGTTGCTGGCCAGGGCAGTTGCCCTTTAATATTGATGTGCATGAAGATCACAGTTACTTGCTCATGATCTTTGATAGGAACATGATATTTTTCAGGTATGCTAGTGGAAGGAAATCTGAGCAATTTACAATATTTAGCAAGGAGTTGTCAGAAATCTGTGATTTTTCCAGCCAAACTGACGTTTCATTGAAGCCTGTACTTAGATTTTTCTGGCTTCAATGAGAGTTATATGAAGCTATTATGCTGCCAGCCACTGCTGTGCCAGGATGCTTAATGCATTTAAAGAGGTTATGTTGCTCCCTCCTTCCTGTCAGTGGACCAGTATCAGAGGCTTATTGAGGTGGAGGCTGCGTATCAGTAATGAGCAAAAAGGTGTCTGATGTACTCTGCAAGGCACCTGGAGAGTCAATTCTTTTGGAGAAAAGCCTTTGTAGAAAGAAAGGATGTTGCTCCAGTTATGAATATCCAAAGAACTGTGACCCGGGCAGCTTGCCTTGTCCTTGCTGAGCCATTCAGAACCAGTGCTTTGGGTTGCTGGGGCGCCCCAGGAAGAGTACTCCTCTGCAGAGCCCTTGCTGTGTGCCCTCTTCTGTACCAGCCTGCATTGCATGCTGCTGGGTTTCCATACCTAATGAACTGTCAGCTTGCCAGAAGCTTGTTTAATTCTTCAGCTCCCACTTCAGCTGCTGGCTCTAACCATAAAAAAAGAATCTGAAACCACCCACAGGCCATTGTGGCAGGGAACTCTAGCAGTCTGTCTCTCACCTTATGCGCTTTCCCTCTTTTCCTCTATTTTATATCCTTGCCTTTGCATGGGCTCTTTGCTACTAGTGTGTGCAGCAGAGGAGACGGTGCAGGACCCTCACTGAACTTTGGGTTTAGCTTACAGTTTTAGACTGTTTGTTTTGTCACTGCCCCCTCTCTCCCTCTTAACTCCAAGTCAGATAAATCTGAGATGATAGCCTACAAAGCCTGCCACTGCTGTTCGCTTTCTCTCCAAAAGTTTATCAGTCGTAGTGCTCAGCCACTCTTGGGCTGGCAGAGCGGTGGATTAGACATTAGGAGTGCAGGTTTCTGTGTGCTTCAGAAAGTCACTGGTGAGACAGAGAGTAACTCCTGTGTCTTTGCTTCTCATTTGCAAAATAGGACAAGCCTTTCTTTCCTCCCTATTTTATCTCTGTTTTTAGATAAAGTCTCTGACTCATTGATATAGAACAAACACACAGTGCAGAGAGGCTCTAATTTCGTTTGAGATCCGTAAGAATGCTGTCATATCCAAGGAGACATTTTGTGGAGGAAAAGAGGTTGCTGGTGAACTGTATGTTTTTCCTTACTGGCTCAGCTCTTATTCAAGTATCCATTAAATCTGTCTCCCCTCAAATGAAGCAGAATCTTCAGTATCCATTCCGCTTGCTCCACTAAACAGTTAATAGATAATGCTCTTGTTTGTAGTCCTGCTAGGAGTTTTTTTTTTAATTACCTGTATGGTTTTATTACATAATGGCAATGTTTGCTCCCTTAGGCTATTGGCATCTTTGCAGGAAGCAAACAAACCTAGTGGCATCCATCAAGTTGAGTAATTACAGAGAATTTGTTTATTTTTTTCAGTTTTCCTGATCAATACCGGCACTAGCTCTGCAGCTTGGGCTCCGATCCTGGCTGTGTGCTTATTCTGGTGCCGTAGCAATTGGCTAGCTGGGAGATGATGAAGGCTCGATAGTCCTGAAAGAACAGGAAAGGGACAGACAAATGCACAGGCAATGCCCAGATTGTGCCCTGATCTCTTCCTGCAGCATTTTACAGTTAGTGGAATCTAGACTTTTGTACCATACGTGTTTTTTATAGGGAGCTGGGAAGTGCCATTGGTTGTATTTAGGTCGGTTGGGAGTCTATTCTCTGGAGCCTTCTGGGTTAAACACGTGTTCTGTTTGCATCCCCCATTGTAGGAGGCTGGGTCCACTGGCTCAGCTCCTGCCTTTCAGGCCTATGCTTATAAGAAAAAACAGAAAAATCACAGCCCAAGTGTATTCTATTTCATATCCTCACCCTTATGTGCTCAATTATACCTGTCAAATAAGGTGTGAAATGCTACCTAGCAGAAGCGAATCATTGTGCATTGTAGCTAGCAATAAAACAAGGTACAAAGTGGGAATGCAAGGCACGGATACAATGTCACTCCGTCTTACAATCATTGCAATGTATTGCTGGGGAATTGTACTGGCCAGCCGTGTTTAGCAGTGAAATACTTCAGTGACACATCAAATGCACCCTTAGCAGTGGAAGAAACAGACATCATCATGGTAGAAGTGGCATCTCATGCATAAGCCCTCCTTTCACAAGTTGTTTATACAAATGCTCTTTAATGGGTTCTGGAGAAAGAACCTCTTCTGTCTTTGTTAGAATTTACCTGGCAAGGCTTGGCAATGTGAAAGGATTGTGTGGCCTGACCCTCATCAAGTGAAATGTATTAAGCAATGGGTGAAGAGTGCAACCTTGCCACTATTTGAGCAGTGAGATGTGTATAGCCTAGTGCAATGATTTCCTGAAGAGAAGGGAACGTGCAGTGATCTCTGAGAGGAGGTGAGGAGACTGAGCAAGAATGGCAAAGGAGCAGGATAATTCATATAAATGCAAGGGCTTTAACTCTCCTCTCCAAGGCATGATGATTCTAAATGTCCTGATACAGACACGTCTGTGGAGATAACCACGAATGGGGCAGCCATATGAGAGTAGAGAAAAAGCCGCAGATTCTCCCACTCAGAGCCTGTCACCTTTCCTCTCCACAGTGAGAGCCTTTGGAAGTGGAACAGGGCCTTGTGAGCTGACATGCTGTTGATCTGAAAACTGCTGTGTCTTGAAAAGTCAGAGCAAAGGTTCATAATTGAATCCAGCAAGCACAGGAACCCAGCTTGGGGGCTGATTGGTATTCAGCTGTGGTGCAAAGTGCTTAAGAAAAAAACTTATTAATTTCCCCTTCCACAAAGAGCAGGAGTGCGACAGTAATCACAGTATCAAGTCATAATAATAAAAAAAACTCCATTGAAAATAGCTGTTAAGACTCTGGAGGGTTCAGCAGGGGAAGATTGTATTAAGATAAAGTAGATTATAACACCGACGGACATTAAAGGTTGTCATTGTATGGTAAATCACATCAGGAAGTCACAAAAGCTGCTCTTTACACAGTCAGGGATAGAATACTCTGATATAGCACCTGATTTATTCTCTGCCCCTGTTAAGCCATCCCTGGCAAGCATGTACGTAGGAGGAGGAGAGTAAAAACAGAAAGACTTGCCAACTATACTGGATTTCTGAGCTGGTTTGGGGGAAGATGGGTGGGACTGGGGTGGGGCCAGACACATTCATCCCTTCCCCTTTTGCGGGGTGCTGGGGCTCTGCATGCTGACTGCAATGTAGAGGCATAGATTGAAGCTTTCCCCTAGACCCTTCTCTCCTGTGGAGCAGCAGCTGTGATCTGAGTAGGATACACATGGTTCTAGTGCTGACTGTCCCTCAGGGAGCATCCTGTGCTCTCCTTGTTGATGGAGGCTGCCAGCTGGGTTCCCCCACTATTCAAACTATCTTATTGCCACCACAGAAGTAGCAGCCCACCAGCCGTCCCCAGTCCCCAGTATGTGCGTATCCAGCCTGGAACATACCCCTAACCCAATCCTTAGTGTCCCAACATTTTCCTAAGCACATCTACCTATCTTTCAGCTGCCCAAACCCTTTGGAAACCTGCCATCTCCCCACTCTGCTCAAACTGAATTGCCAAAATCGCTTTACTCCTAGCTTAACAGTTGCAGTCCATGAACAATGTAAGAACACATTTAAACCTGTCAGGGATTTCCCGGTGGGACTTTACACATTACATAGCTTGAGTGAAAGCCTTTCACTGTTGGAACTGAATCTGTTGCTAAGTAGGCAAGACAAGGGCTACCAGCTCCCTCCTCCCTGACCAATGCTCTGTGTGCATCTTCCTAGGAGTCGGACCCAGTTCTGTCTCAGACATGGAATAAACAAATGCCTAAAATCACCCCCCTTCTTATGTGGAGCTGAGTGCTTTCAAACTCCAGCCTATCATAGTCCTGTGTCCTTGACAGATACATAGTTTGTATTCTGCTCCAGATCTAATGGTAATGTTTTACCAGATAGTAATACCAGCAAGGGCTGTGAATAAACCTTAATGGACAGGGCTCTGCAAAGGTCTTTGTCCCCCACCCCATGATTTTCTTCTGTACAGATACTACTGACACCTGCAAAAAAGTCTTTGCCAGTGCAGCTTGTGTTGTTTTTGCACATGGTTTAATTGGAGCAGCACTGAATTCCTTCCAATGGTCAGAGCGAGCATTGTATCCTCCAGGAGCCTTGGCAAAGGTTGGAGCACTGTGGTCTTCCTTGCACACTGGAGATGAACTTCTCTGTCACCATCAGAAGTGTCCTGGAGACCCAAGGTGTTGGTTGCCCTGTTAGAGTCTCCAGACTGGTCCTCAGCTGAGGCCCAGCATGACAGATTTGGCTTTCTTTGGGCACAATTCAAAACTTTCCTCAAAACACCTTTTTTTTAACTTTCTTTTTCAGCTTAAGCAAATATTGTTTTCACAGTTCTCCCTCCAAGCAGTGGTTGGCCGGGAAAGCTGTATGGAAGCAGTATGTTTCCACCTTCTAGCAAAATGTTATAGTGCCATTTGGGCCATTGAGAGGACCACGGACAGAGATTTGTTAAACTTGCACAATTGTCTCTTGCACAAATGTGCTTCTACAACTAAAATCTATGCTTTTTTTGCTGTCTTTGACACCCTGATCTCTCTAGTTCTGGGTACAGAGTCACTATGCTGGTTTCATTAGTGCTTCTGAGGTTTATGACCCTGAGAAGTGAGGAGAAGGCATATTAAGTATAATAGGCTTTTGCTGAAATGAATGTTAGCTTGCGTAGATTAACTTAGTAAATTGTTTCACCGCCTAATATGCACATTTAAGAACAATTTTAGAGTGTGAACACATTTAAAAAGAATGCTAATTTCAAGTTGAGGGAAGTATATTTGTGTAGAGAATAAGAAAACCAGGACTGGCCAGGCAAAACCCAGACTGAGTTAATTCTGATTTTTCTGGTTCAGCTGCATTGCTATGTTTGTTAATGTATTTCATATCCTTTGCCTTTCCTGCTTCTTTATGAGTTCTCCTGAGGTGGAGGGAGAAGTAAGTTGCCACATTCCTAAAGGAAGTCAAGGGGAAAATGTGAATAACGAAAGCTGTGGCAACAGCCAAAGAGCTGCAATGAGAATGGAATAGTAGGCTGCATATTGCAAAGAAGCACTAGGATTAAACTGCATGTTTTCAGCTAACTTGCTAATGCATGGTTTTCCAAAGAGCAGCCAGGATTCACTGAGGTGCTGAGCTCTGTTGAAAATACGAAGTGTTTTGTGGACACTGAGTGTGTTTTCACCTTCTGCCAAAATCACACTGTCCCTCCTGTTAGAAGCAGAAAATTGTTAGAGGAAACCTGATTCTTAGTTTGCCCTGGATACTTCTTTTCCCAAGTATTTAATCAGATGTATTTTGCTGGCACATAGGTTTTTTGAAGTAATTTGAAGTTGCATGCACAAACACTCAGAGGAGTCAAAATGAACTTTTACACGCTTTTGTGCTCTCGAATTGAAACTCTTCTATCAACAGCAAAGGAATAGCTGCTCAAGCCAGTGAATTTTTATCAATTTTATGCCCAATGCAGATAAACTCAGTGAACAGCTCTAAATAATGACTACACTTCTGGAAATTCTGTTTTCCATCATTGTAGAGTCACAATTTGTGTATATTTATCCTTATGTAACTCTATGAAATGTGACAGTGCCAAGAAGTTGCATCTGGTTTACACAAAGGAATTTAAAGAGGTGACTTGATCACAGTCTTTAACAACACGGAAAAGATTTCTGATAATAGAGGGCTCATTAATCTAGCAGACAGTGGCCACAGTAAGATCCAGTGCCTGGAATCTGAATAGCTGGAATTGTATCTAGTCTGACTCCCTCAGGTTGGAAATAAAATTTAAACAATGCAATAATTAGGTTTTGGAACAGCTTGCCTAGGATTGTGGTGGATTATCTGTTAGTAGAAGTCTTTGAATGAGGCTGGGTGTCTTTCCAAAAAGTGTATGGTATCTGAGGTGGCTGGGCTTGTTGCAGAAATGAGGTGGTCTGTTTTCTAGCTTACACTAGGTAGGAAACTGTTATACAGGTTAATGATCAAAATGTTTCCTTTTAGTTATAACAGCTAGGGGCCTTGCTCTTGCTTCCACTTAACATCTACCTTCTTATAGCAATATAAAAGGTGTATAGAAAGGCTGTGGATCAAGTCCCTCAGCTCATTAAAATCAGTGGTGGGTTGGTCATTGGCTTGAAAGGGATCAGAATTTTACTCCTTGTTGTTTATTGGTGGCTTTGGTTCCTTCAGCCATTATCTATGGCACGATGGCCCCACCAGGAGAGCTGCACCATGTAGTTCCTGATACCTGTGGTTCTGTTCTGGCTGGTGCAGGGCCTGGTCTCTCCCCATGTGAAAACCACTTCTAAGCTTGCAGTTAGTGAGACTCTTTCAATGCAACTTCAGGGTGTCCCTTACTGGACTCTGGCTGTCCATTACAGCTGTGTTTCTCACTGAATGTTAGTATTTGAAACAACAGAGAAGACCAGGGTCAAGATCATGGGGCAAGGAGAGAGAAATTGTAATCTAGAATAGACCAGCCAGAAGTGCATGTTTTCCTAACAAAACTGAACTCTGTCTGCTTTCTTGACATCAGGAAACCAAAGAAACTCTCCTCTAGGTCATCTCTACCTGCTTCATGTAAAATACATTCCAATCACGTTTCTGAGCTTTCTGTCTTGCTCCCTCAGGGCAATTCCTACATGATTTTCCCTTGGAATTTCCCTCTGGATCTTGTGCCAGACATGCATTCCTCACTTGCTGGGAAGTGTAATATGCCCAGCCTGAAACTGCACATACAAATAGACTCATGAGGCTCTGTGTTAGAGGCCTTAGTTCCATCATCTCCTGTTGTCAGAAGTCTAATGAGCTGTGTTATTAAATGGCTCTACATTGTTACCTTGTGATGGTGACGAACATGGCCAGTGGGCAAAGAGGAGCTAAGCTTCCCAGTCATATTGATTTCTCCAATGCTCACAAATTCTGGATTGCATCGCTGACAGAGAGTTGTTTTAGCATTTTAGTGACTGCCCAGAGCCTCGTCCCACTCAGGCAAGGCAAATGTGACCCACAGAAGTTGCTACAAATTAGGCAAAGGAGGGAGCTCAGCATAACACCTGTCTCAGGAGACAATGAACCCTGTGCATTTTAAATGCAGTCTAAGAACTCCCTGAAGTGGGGAGTTTCTTTAATGGTGCTTCCCTTGCTTATGTTTTGCCAGGATTTGAAATCACTCTGATTTCTACTGTGGCAGTACATGGAATCCCAAAGGGCAGGTTCCTGCTCTATTAGGTACTGTGAGATATGGTCACTTCCCCAGAGAGCTTATACTTGAGGTAGGTAAGATAACAGTGGACAAGTGGAGAAATAGAGGCATACAATGACTTGCTCATCTGTTTTATCTCACCTTGCTTGGCTGGAGGGTAGTTATTCCACCTCAGTTGTTGTGTGTTATATTGTTAAATCCCATTTCATTACTTGCTTACAAGTCTAAATGCCAGGGCTTGCTGTGAGGGAGGGACTGGGAACCTAAGGCTGGTGGTGTGGTCATAGTAACACTCAAGCATGTAAACCTTTATTGCGGACCTCCTGAGAAATAGCCATTGTCCCATGAAAGGGACAATGATCCTGTTCAGAGAGCAGAAGGTATGAGTAAGTACTTGGAAACAGAAAAACAAATGAGGAGAAAGTTTGCTTCATTACTGAGTAGCAAGTTGTTGATAACTCCCATTCCTGCTGGCTCAGAGGGAAGGAGGTACTGTCCAAGTATTTCTCTCTCCTGGAGCAGTTTGATTTAGGAGAAAGGAACAGGAACTCGCAGTGGTATGAGACACAGGTAATGCAATTAAAATGATATAAAACTAACAACAGGCACATCCTGAGTGACAGAACGAGACTAAACTGTGTCTGGAGCGTGGCAGAGTGGTGCCTAACTTTCCATCTGCCTCTGTTGCCTCATAGTGGGGTGTGCTGTAGGGAGCTGGAGCACCAGCAAGGGGGTGACAGGGCTGTGAAGGAAATAAATGTACCTGTACAGAGTGCTGCCCTCGGGAATGGCTTGCTATTAATAACAGTAATAACATATGCCAGGATGTGGAAGAAGCATCTTTTGTAAAGTGCTGATCACTGCCACTATCTGGGGTACAAACAAATTGAAAAAAATGGTTTCATTATTTTATAATGCACAGTAACGCCACTTTTGTATTTTTTATTCTTTCCTTCTATTTAAATTTTGTCTGTAGGAGAGCTGTTTGTTTTTAGTAGTCCATACTGCAGATTGTCAGGTAAATCAGGGTGCTATATGAAGGAGGGTGCTCAGCAGCCCTAGACAGCTGTAACTAGAGCAGCCAGAACAGAAAGGTCTCAGCAGCAAACTGCTCTGGAGTCTTACCCACTGAGACATGTTACAGACAGCTTGTCCTCCCTCTGCCCCAGAGTGCCCGGTGCGTGCCGGGTGCGCGTGAAATACCTGCACTTCTGCTCACGCGTGCGCAGTGTGAGAGAAGCGGCCCTCAGGTATCA